>AWWV01016456.1:0-41736 GCA_001974805.1 Corchorus capsularis
CCCTAAGACGCCACCATTTAGCGGCGTTTAGGACCTCAGACGCCGCTATTTTCAGGCTTCAATTTGAGTTTTTTTGCATTTCCCCGAAAAATTAAATATGGCGGCGTTTTGAACCTTAGACGCCACCATTTTGCGGCGTTTAGGGTGAAGACGCCGCTATTTTTTAGGTTTCATTCTTACTCAATTTACGTTTCTCCGAAAAAATTAACTATAGCGGCGTTTTGTACTTTAGACGCCGCGGCGTCTTGTGTCAAGACGCCGCTATATTCAATTTTAGAGAATAAAATGGTGGCGTTTGGCTAGATGCCGCTTAGGTTTATCATCTTCAATCGGTAAATCTATCTTTTTACTCATCATTCATCACATCGATTTCACCCACACACTCATCGCACCACCCTTCTTGAAAATTCAAAAAAATCAGCAACTTTGAAAATTCATAGCCGATTCATCTTACATCTTTTTGCTTTGAAATTTCAGATTTGAGTCCCTTATAACTAGTACTTATATCGAAAAATATCAAAAAAATAAAAAATAAATAAAAAAATTTTTCGACCAGAAACTTGTGATTTTTGTTCTGGATTCGTTTGAGCTCAGAAAGCTGTGAAATTTGAGCTTTAGACTTCTTTTGGTGTGATCTTTCTGGGAAAAATATTGAAAAAAATCAAAACAATCTGTGCTGTTATCGATTTTTTCCAGAACCTAGGGTTTTTAGTTTGGGAAATTTGGGGATTAGGGTTTTCTTGTGCAATTGATCTAATTAGTTGCAATTAACTCTAATTGTTTGTGTAATTGGATATCTTGGGTTGCTTTTGCTGTGAACTGTGTTTTGTTTTGAAGAATTTCAGGTCATAAACCCTATTGGAGACAAGTGGTACAAAATTGGAATTAAGTGGTACTAGGGTTTTCTAATCGACTTGATTTTTGAATTGTGTTTGAATTGAGTTTTCTGCAGCAACTTTGGAGAAGGAATTCGACATAAGGAGCCTGCATAAGTGGTTTGGTTTGGTTTAAGATTACTTTCTTTTGATTCACAATAATTTTGCTACTAATTGTTTGTTCCTCAAGTAGGTCACGAGAAGAAAGGAGTGCTCTAGGAGTTGCTCTTATTAGGCCTATTGAAGCTAGTAAAAGGCATAATCTTGTGAGATCATCAAGAGAGTAGTGGACCGCCAATCCATAGGATTTGAGTACAAACACGAGAGCACAAGTTAAAGGTATAATCATACACACACTTGTGAGGATTTTTACAACTAATTTTTGTTCTTTGTGTAGGTACCATGGAAAATCAACAAGCAAACACTAATGCCATGTTACAACAAATACTTAAACAACTTGGCACCATGTGTATTAGTTTGGGTGATAGGAGAACTTTGAGAGCCTATGTGAAAGGGGATGTTCATAGGGAGAATTTGTTTCACACTAGGATGCATGCGAATGGGAAGCCTAGTAGTGTGATTATAGATGGGAAGAGTTGTAAAAACATAGTTAGTGATTATTTGGTGAAAGAGTTACAACTACCTACTTCTAATCATCCTAAACCCTATAGATTAGGTTGTTTCAATGATGAAGAAGAAATTAGTGTTAACAAACAAGTTTTAGTTTCTCTTTGTTTGGGCAGGTACAAAGGAGATGTATTGTGCGATATCTTACCCATGCAAGCATGCCATGTACTACTTGGACGACCATGGCAATATGACAAGAAAGTTCAACATGATGTTGAGACGAACCGATATACTCTCATGTGTGGTAAGAAGCCCTTTACTTTAATTCCTTTATCACTTCAAGAAGCTTTAAAAGATCAAATTAAAGTGAGAGATGATTTTGCTAAATTGGATGCTGAATTTAGGGCTAAAGAAAAGACTAAATCTGAACCTAAAATAGATGATTGTTTTGATGATAAAACAGCCTTAGTTGAAAAGAGTGTTTTAGATGTTGTTTGCGATGATACTAAACCTAATTTGAGTGTTGTTTGCAATGACACTAAATCTGTTTTAAGTGTTGTTTGTGATGATACTAAATCTGTTTTGGATGCTAGTTGTGATGAAAACAAATCTGTTTTGGTTGATCATAGCATTGCAGATAATTCTGTTTTGGTTGATCATAGCATTGCAAATAATTCTGTTTTGGTTGATCATAGCATTGCAAATAATTATGTTTTGGGTGAAAAGAAAGAGATTTCTAAGGAAGTTGTTAAAAAGTGTTTGTTAGCTACTAAAAGTGAGATTAAGAGTGCTTTGCATGATAATTCTGATTTGATCTTACCTTTGTTTCGAAATACACTAATGGGTACTAACAACTTGGCTGGAGATATTCCAAGCAATATTGTGTCTCCTTTGAGTAATTTTGTAGGAATTGGAGTTGTTTTGATGCAAGTAGAGAAGCCCGTAGCTTACTTTTGTGGGAAAATTCCTAGTGGATTTCCACCCATTAAAGAGATTGAATTCCATCCATATGTGGTGCAATACAATCAAGATTTGAGGACAAATCTTCTTTAAGGGGAGGGAATGATGCGCCCAATGCTTATCATGGAAAGAATTATGCGTCAAGGACTTATTATGGACTTGAAGACAAGCATGGAGAGCATGGAAAGGACGTGCAAGGGCTGCAAGGAAGCATGGAGATGTATGAAGATCATGGAGATATCGTTGAGCATGTTCCAAGCACCAAAAAGATGCTATTTGATCCATTGAAGATGCCTAATAGTCCGATGACAAGAGCAAGAGCTAAGAGATTCCTTTTCCTAGTTGGGCAAGGAATAGTTTTTCCCTAGCCCTTATATTTGGACGAAAATTAGGATTTATTTTACGATTTTGGTTGACCCTATCACTATATATGGCCACCAATATCTTTTGTAAAAGTTGAAGTTGAGTTGATTAATAAAGTTGAGGATTATTTTACCAAATTGATTATCTTAGCTTCATTGTTCTAGTTTGAGCAAACTTAGGGTTCTTCAATCTTGTAGAGTCCTAGCAAACAATTAGGTTGTGATTGCTTAATTGTTTGTGAATCTTGTGATCTTAGGTGTTCAAGTGCAGGTCGACTTGGGGGTCTAAGGCCGACGAACGAAGAAAGATTTATCAAGTGAAGATTGTCGACAACACATCTAGAAGTTTGGTGATTCAAGTTGATCTTTGGCGGGTCGCAAAGGTGGATTTGGACCAATTACAACTAGATTCGTATCACCATTTCCTTCTCCTACACCATTAGTTGAACCAGTGCTTCCTACCCCTGATATGAAACCATCACCAATTGTCATGGACCATGTGCAAGTGCCAAGTGATGAGGAGAATTCTGTGAAGAGTGAGGAGGAAGAAAAGCTAGACTTTGGAGCGAACTTAACCTCATTTCCAACAATTGCTCAAGATCCACCAAGGAGGAAAAAGAAATCGAAGAAGGAAACAATGCAACCCAATATTTGTCCCGCACCCTATCCTCAATTGTTCATGCAAAGAGATAAGGGATGTTTGGAGGAAAATCTATTGGATTCATTCCGTGGAACAAAGGTAAACATTCCTTTAGTAGCTTCGATCGAGCAAGTGCCAAGGTACACAACTTTTCTTAAGCAATTAAGTGATGATAAGGGAAGATTGAAAGATAATGAAAAGGTATGCATGAATAAAAGTTTTGCTGATGCTTTTCAAAGGAAATTGCCTACTAAATGCAAAGACTTAGGAGCATTTACTATTCCATGTAGTATAGGAGGCAATATGACTGTGAAAGCAATTTGTGATTTAGGTTCTTCAATTATTATCATGCCATATTCTATTTATCTTCAATTGGGTTTAGATCCTTTAATTGAATCAAATATCATCATTCAATTGGCTGATAGAACTAACATTCATCCTGAGGGATTAGTTGAAGATGTCTTAGTGCAGGTGGATAAGCTCATATTTCCTACAGATTTCTATATCATAAGAAAGGAAGATGCTGATCTTTCTGATACACCATTGTTATTGGGAAGACCCTTCATAACCATTGCAAGGACTAAGATTGATGTTCATGATGGAATCCTCAGTGTTGAATTTGATAGGGAAGTAATTGAATTTGATATGTATAAAGTTATGAAATACCCTATTGAAGAACAATCTATTTTCGCCACTGATGAAGTTGATCTTCTTGTTGAACAGGTTAATTCACTCAACAAAGAAGATGAATTGGAGGCAGTGATCATAAATAGTTTGGATGAGGAAGAAGTCAAGCAAACCAAGGTGAATTTGATGGATGAAGTGATAGATACCATTTGCAATTTGAAGGAACTTCCAAAAGTGAGAGAGATAGTTTCCTACATTCGGTTGGAACCCAAGGAAGCACCTCCACCCTCTATTGTTAAGCCTCCAGAAGTCAAATTGAAGCCATTGCCAGAAGATTTGAAGTATGTTTTTCTTGGAGACAAGGAAACACTCCCTGCAATCATCTCAAGCAAATTATCCCAAGATCAAGAGGAAGAGTTAATCAGAGTCTTAAAGAAGTACAAAGAAGCTTTGGGTTGGACGATTGCCGATATCAAGGGAATTAGTCCTTCTGTTTGCATGCAGAGCATCCGTTTGGAAGACGATGCTGTTCTGGTAAGGCAACCACAAAGGAGGTTGAATCCAAATCTTGATTCACTGTCGTGGAAAATAAGGATGGAGAACTAGTTCCTCAAAAACTTCAAAATGGATGGAGAGTTTGCATCGATTATAGGAAGCTAAATTCTGCTACAAGGAAGGATCATTTTCCACTCCCTTTCATGGATGAAATGTTGGAAAGGCTAGCTTGTCGTGCTTACTACTGCTTTTTGGATGATTACTCAGGATACTTTCAAATACCAGTCACCCCAGAAGACCAAGAGAATGAAGACAACATTCACATGTCCCTTTGGTACGTATGCCTATGCTCGAATGCCCTTTGGTTTGTGCAATGCCCCTGCAACATTCCAAAGGTGCATGATGAGCATCTTTCAAGACTTCCAAGAAGAGATCATGGACGTATTTATGGATGACTTTACTGTTTATGGGGATGATTTTTATAGATGCCTGCATAACTTAGAGTTTGTGTTGAAAAGATGTGTCGAGACCAACTTAGTACTAAACGCTGAGAAGTGCCATTTTATGGCCGAACAAGGCATTGTGCTAGGTCATGTGGTTTCTAAGGATGGATTACAAGCAGATAAAGCAAAGATTGATGTCATTCAGAATTTGCCTTACCCCACTTGTGTTCGAGATGTTCGCTCATTTTTAGGTCATGCTGGCTTTTATAGAAGATTCATCAAGGATTTCACGAAGATAACTGCACCTATGTGTCGTTTGCTTCAGAAAGATGTTGAATTTAAGTTTGGGAACGATTGCAAGGAAGCGTTTGATAAGTTGAAGATTGTCGTCACCACTACTCCAATTGTTAAACCACCTGATTGGAATCTACCTTTTGAGATCATGTGTGAAGCAAGTGATGTAGCACTTGGAGCTGTTTTAAGAGTAGATAAGATACCTCATGTTATCTACTATGCTTCAAGAACTTTGGATTCTGCTCAGAAGAACCACACAACCACTGAGAAAGAGATGTTTGTCGTTGTTTTTGCCTTAGAGAAATTTCAGTCATACATCTTGGGATCAAAGGTGACAATCTATTCAGATCATGCTGCACTTCAATATCTCATGGCCAAGAAAGAAACCAAGGCTAGACTCATGCGTTGGCTTTTGCTTTTTAAAGAGTTTGACTTGGAAATTAAAATTAAAAACAAAAGACAAGAAAGGAGCCGAGAATGTAGTGGCTGATCATCTAAGCAGAATTGAAGGTAAGGAGGAAGACACTGTACTCAATGAAGCACTACCCTATGAGCAATTATTTGATGTTTCCCACATACCTTGGTATGCCAACATTGCAAACTTTTTGGTAACAAGGAAGCTACCCCCAGATGCAAGTAGAGGAGTTAAAGCCAAGATTGTAAGTGATGCTAAACATTATCTTTGGGATGATCCACATCTATGGAGGTATGGTTCTGATCAAAATGATAAGGTGTTGCATCCCTGATGAAGAAATTCAATCAGTCTTGAAATACTGCCATACTTATGCATGTGGAGGTAATTTTGGACATAAAAAGACTGCAAGGAAGATTTTGGATAGTGGATTCTACTAGCCAACAATTTTTTGAGATTCTTACGAGTTCTGCAAGACATGCCCAGAGTGCCAAAAGATGGGAAACATCTCCAAGAGACACCAAATGATTCAAAATCCAATCTTTGTAGTGGAGATATTTGATGTTTGGGGTATAGACTTCATAGGACCATTCCCTTCCTCTAGTAAGAAAATCTACATCTTGTTGGTTGTAGATTATGTATCCAAGTGGGTTGAAGCTATCGCCACAGAGAAGGATGATGCCAAGACTGTGATAAAATTCTTGAAGAGTCACATCCTCCATCGATTTGGAATTCCAAGAGCCCTCATTAGTGACTAAGGTACTCACTTTTGCAATAAACTTGTGCAATCATTGGTAGAGAAATATGGAGTGACACACAAGATATCCACTTCATATCATCCTTAGACTAATGGTGAAGCTGAAATATCTAATCGTCAAGTGAAACAAATCCTCGAGAAGACTGTGAACGTGAATAGAAAGGATTCGAGCTTGAGATTAGATGATGCTTTATGGGCTTATAGGGCTGCTTTCAATACACCAATTGGTATGTCACCATACCGAGTTGTGTTTGGAAAAGCATGTCAACTACCTGTGGAATTGGAACATAAAGCATGGTGGGCAATCAAGCAATGCAACCTTAACTTTGATCAAGCTGGTTCACAAAGGAAGCTTCAATTGCAAGAGCTCGAGGAGATTAGGAATGATGCATATGAGAACTCGAGAATCTATAAGGAAAAGACCAAGGAAATTCATGACCGAGGGATTCTGCACAAGAATTTTCATGAAGGGCAAAAGGTTCTTTTATACTATAGCAAGTTGAAGTTATTCCCTGGTAAGTTACAATCAAGATGGCGTGGACCTTATGAAGTTGTCAAAGTCTATCCAAGTGGAGCCGTTAATATACAAAAAATTGGTGACTCTGAGATCTACAAAGTTAATGGACAACGCCTCAAAACATTCTTGGAGCGAGATCAAACATGTTGGATTGAGGAAATAAGCTTGGAAGATCCAATTTACCTCCGTTATGAAGAGTAACATTGGGAAAGTCAAGCTAATGACTTTAAACAAGCGCTTATTGGGAGGCAACCCAATTTAATTTGACTAACCTTTAATTTTCATATTTTTTCTCTTTGTGTTTTTCGTTTTTGTAGGGATCTAAGACTTAAGCCACACTAAGGAAGCAAGGGAAGTATATTCTAACTTTGGTTATGAATTGAATTTACATATTTGGATTAAGTAAAAAATAGGAATTGTAGATGTGCAATTACATGGGGAACCACATAGAATAACTAAGAACCCATGTAAATACATGGAGGACCCATGTCGACAAGGCCGCAGCACCAGGCGAGCTAGGGCTAGACTGTCGCTGGACGCCCTGGCAGATTGCCTCAGCGCCCAGGCGACACTCGCCAGGCCCCAGCCGGCCTGGAGCCCGACTGTCGATGGGCGCCCAGGCCGAAAGCCTCAGCGCCCATGCAAAATAGCATAGCCCCCAGCCCAATCCTGATGGTTTGTCAACACAACCCCACTTCCTAATTGGATTAGGATTTCGATCCTAAGCCACTTTAATCCGAATTTTCTCCTTCCAAATCAGGTTTGGACTATTTCTAGATGTTTCCTAGGTGATTTCCTTTACTTATTTCCCAAGTCTAGGTTAAATTCTTCTAGAACTAGGATTAATTCACTATATAAAGGGAGTTCTACCCCTTTATTTTCTTCAAATTACCACCGGCAGCTCAAGAGGTAAATTCTCTTCTTTTCTTTTTCAATTTAATTTTTCAAGATTTATTCTTTAGTTATTGAGCTTTCAATTTGCATGATTATTTTAAATTTGGAAGAATTGAGTTGAAAAACTAACATAATGTCGTTTGGAGTTGTGTAGATTTGTTGAATTTTTCTTATGCTCACTTGTTTTTGTCGACACACAACTAGCAACATGGCTGATTTTTAAGAACAATTTGAAGCCTTGAGAGCTTAATTCAAAGATTATGGGATCTTGTATGATGAGAACTTTGAAGGACGATTCACAAGGGAGCATTGCCGTGAGATCCTTGCCATGGTGGACACCCTTCCCGCCGATGATGTAGCTTCCAAACCGGGTTTCAAAGCTCGAATGATCTCTCAAGCTATGTGGAAGAAGGTCAAGGCCGCATACAAGGAGTGAGTGAGGAGGGAGAATGCCGAAATTGATGATGATGGCATGCCAAACGATAAGTTTTTCTCTCGAGAAAGATTTTGCTTTGGACAACCTCGTTACAATTACCTAAGAGGACCTTCAAGGAGATCCAAACAATGGATGGGAGCAAGGCCTGCACCATGGAGCAGTATGCCGCATATTGATGGTTATGGAAGGAAACCCTATGGCCCTCCATATGGCCCTCCACTCATGCTTAGTCGATATGCACCATATAACCCTCATGCCGCATCTTCCTCTCATGACAATTATGTGAGACCACCACTTGTTGCTGCTTTGTGTAGGGTTCAGAGAGGAGCTCCACCGCCTATGCCTTTGATGACCAACCTTCCAAAGGTTGAAGAGGTAAAAGAAAAGTCTTTTGTTTCAATTTCTTCTGAATCTGACCCAAGTTTAGACCTCAATTGTAAGTCCAAGGATGATGAAGAGGAAGTTGAGCAAGAGGAAGAACGAAAGGAGTCAACCACTCACCCTGTTTTTATCAAGATCAAAAGCATTCAAGATCGTGTGTTGCAAATTCAAGAGGAACTCAATGGTATTGCCCAAAGGTTGGAGGAATTTGTCGAGTTTATGGAGAAGGCTATTGATGAGCCTATTGATTGAACTTAGCTCTTAGAAATTTTAATTTTACTTTTATGCACTTAGGTAGTAGTTATTTATTTTCAGCGTGTTTTTATTTTTCTATCAATAAGACAATTAAGTTTTTCCCTTCCCTTTTCCCTGTTAATTTCATTATAGTCTTTTAAGTCAAAGTTGCAACTTCATAAACCATACAAGGTATGCCGCTCAACCTTCAACTTTTTAAGTGTGGGGGAAGAGATAGGTGAATGCTTAATATATTAGTCATCTTAGGATATTTTTAAAAAAAAATGTTTGTGGGTATCGTTCTAGTTAAGTAAACCCTCAAGTGACATAACACCTCCTAAGTACCCCTTCAGTCTTAGGTTGAAATGGCTTGCGTCACGAGTTAAGTGCCGCTGTACACCTACAAAAGTGGAATAATTTTTGCATGTTTAGTTTTAGTATTAACTTTAGGTTTAGTCTGTAGAAGTGGTTAGGTAGTTCCTTATCCCTTGAATTTTGGATAATTCAATTTAATTGTGATATACATGTTAAGTGATTGGTTTAATTATGAAAGATTGATGCTTAGAATGTTAAGAATGCTTTAATCTTTGATTAAGTTTTAGCATGCATTTGATTTCTTAGAATTAAGCAAAATTTGAGAAGTGGGGGGGTAGTAAGGGTAGCTACATCTTTAGGAAAGAAGTGCTTTCATGAAGGGAGGAGAAGAGGTATTTCTGTTTAAAAAATAAAAAACCCATTGTTGTCACTTTTTTTCTTTAACAAAAGGAGTTAGTAACCCTTGGAAAGAGGATAAGAGGCATGGGGATTGTGGAAATATTGTCCCTCTTATAAAAATCAGTGTTAGTAACCTCAAAAAGAATCCATGGACACTTCTAAGGTTAGTAACCTTGTCTCTTTAAAGTGAGTCACCTTTTTTAAACCCATCATAATCTTTGATTAATATCCATGATAGTACTTTTTCTTTGGAAATAGATGTATACACAAGCTCATAGTTAGTGATGGTCATGTAAAGAAGAGGATGGTAAGTGAATTGAACTTCTCTTATTATGTTTACTTAAGAATGATGACGCTTGTTATTGCTTGATTTTCAGATTAAGTATTCTTATTATTCTTTGCTCTCTTGATTTCATGGTTAGATTATCTCTTGGTGTGTGTGTGTAATTGAAATTGTTTTTCTTTTGAGAAAAGTGCACTAGTTTGCTAGGAACTATCAAAGTTTAAGTGTGGGGGAAATATGATCAGACCAAAATTATGCATCTTTTTATGGTCATTTTTCCTATGCTTTTTGGGTATTCTATACTTGATTACGCCTTATATTTGGTATATTTGTGTTTATAGGTGTTAAAGGGAAGAAAAGTGCAAAATCACCAATTTAGTGCGTTTTTGGAGCCTTTTTGGATGATTATTTACACAAATATTTTCCAAAGACAATTTGGATGAAGAATGACGCCAATATGATCGTGATTGAAGAGGTTGAAGAGTCAATTTTATCATCATAAGATTGATTTTCAAGAGTTTGAAGCAAAGGAGCAAAGTTAAATTTCAAGGCAAAAAGACATGTCAAGAGGCATCGTAGCACTGGAGCACATGGGGCGCGAGGCAAACCACATGGGGAGCCAAGGCTGCCACATGGGCGCCCAGCGCCAGTCGGGAGCATCACCCAACACCCATATGGACGCAGGCGACCTGGGGCCTGAGGCCAACACCCTGAGCGTACAAGCCATCGACATGGGCGCCCAGGGGGAGTCGGGGTCAGCACCCGCACGCACACCAGCAGTCATCCCGCGTCACTTCACCTTGAAGCTTCTCCAATTGTTTCCAGATTTGGCGACCCTTCTGTATTTTTGCCAGAACTTTTTATCTAGAGCTCCGAAAGAGGCAAATGAGTAACCGTTAGAAAGTTAACTCCAAAATCTACAACTTTCGTTTCGGTCGAAGTCCAATTTTGCCGTTATCATAGACAAAAATGCCCCTGAAGTTTCTGCAAATATGCTGGACCTTGAAAAGCCCATAAATCAAGCCCAAGATGATATGATAAACCCTAATTCGGTACTAAGGGATAGCCCAGACCTGGAGGACGACTTTAAACCCAATTAAAGGTGGTTTAATGAGCTTAAATTACTATCTTCTCCAAGGTTAAGTTAACCCTAAGTCTCTAGTATAAATAGACACATTTTCTCTATAGAAAGGAGGTTGGCGAATTAGGTTGAAGATTGGAGCTAAGGAAGCCGCCGGCCATACTTTAGGTTTTTCTATTCCTTTTTCTTTTGATGGCTACTCAATTCATGAGTAGCTAGTCTTTTATTTCTCCAATGTAGGATCATATTGATCTCTTGACATTTAATTTATTGGGAGACTTTTGTTCTTAATAATTTGATTTCTACTTGAATATGTTTCTTATCTCTATACTTCATTTTATGTGTTCATGTTTTGATGGATTTGGAGGCCTACTTATCTTGATAATATGAATGCTAAAGTTAGATTCAAGTCGACTTAAATTAAGTTTATGTTGGTCAGAAGTGACAATTGAACTAGATGTTCTAGATTCATTGGGATATCAAACCTTGTTGAAATCTTTAGGCCGAGATGGAAATTGATGTAGGCAAGTTTGGTATTGATTTATCATGCATGTGGAATGGTAAAGCTTAATGCTTGTCCTATGATTCTTCACAGGGTGATGCTTGATTAGGAACAATAGGGATTAGTTTTAGCTAGTAGCAAGATTGATTCTCTTAGCATGTTGGAGGGTTGGGTATTCCTCTCCTATACAAATTATTCAAGTGGAGTTGTTCAAGATATTAGGGAGATTATTTTGTTCTAAGGAAAGTTGAAGCCTACGTCTTAGGATATATACTACTTTGGAATAATTTATGATGTTTAATTGATTGGCAATTAATATCAAATTTATACTTTGTGTCGATGATCCAAGTTAATCATGTCAAGGGTGAAATAGGTTCTATGTTGGAGGCTTTCTTTACATAGTTGATTACTTAGTTTACTTTGCTCTTAATTTATTTTGTTAGTTTTAATTTAGAATTACCAAAATCTCTTCTTTCAAATTACTCTTTTTAACATAATTAATTAGTGAAGAAATTATCCTCTCTCCCTGTGGATTCGACCCCTACTTGCCCTAGCTAGTAGTTATTGGTTTCTGGGGAATTATCTTGTGATTTGATCAACGACCGATCAGCAATGCCGCAAACAATGAAAGAGTTCAGCCTCCACCACCAAGAGAAGTAGTTCCTAGATTGGATCCTATGGAGAGATTGAGGCAACAAGAGCTTGGGGGTCAAGCTTATAATGAGAATTTGCAACCTAGGAGGGGAGTAGACAACATCAAGTACAAAATCCCTAAATTCAATGGGAGAGGGTCACCGGCGAATTACTTGGAGTGGGAGTCAAAATCGGACATGTACTTTGATTATCACCCCTATGCCGAATCTAAGAAGGTGCAAATTGCTATACTTGAGTTTGCGGAGAATGCTTTGAATTGGTGGAATCAATTGGTGCAATCAATGAGAAGAAACTTGGAGAAACCTATTGAAACTTGGTTGGAATTGAAGAGTTTCATGAGGAAGAGATTTGTTCCAAGCTTTTATGTCAATTCTCTTTATCAAAGCTTGCAATCTTTAAGGCAAGGAGCAAAGAGTATTGATGAGTACTATTCAGAGATGATGTTGTTGATGTCTAGGGCCGAGTTTGATGAAACTCAATAAGCCACTATGGCAAGGTTTATGGCGGGATTGAATAAAGATATTCATGACATAGTGGAGATGCAACAACACTATGATGTTGAGGAATTGCTTCAACATGCTTTGAAGACATCTCAATATTTGTCCAAGACATGATCTCCAATGGCTCCATTGTGCTCTTCTAAGCCATGATAAGAATACCAATTGATACCAATTGTGCTCTGATACCAATTGATACGAATCTAGTTGTATTAGATTCAAATCTACCCTTTGAATATCCACCAAAGTCGACTTGAACATCTTCAACTTCTAGATGTGTATGTCGATGACCTTCACAAGGCTATTCCCATCTAAATTAGCATGATTAGTCTTTCTTTAGCCCTAAATTCCGAATCTAACTTAACAAAATCCTCTTTTCAATTTCAATTGATCTTTTAAAGCCTCTTGAGGTGATAACGGAATAAAAGTAAAGGGCTTCTTACCACACATGAGAGTATATTGGTTCGTCTCACCATCATGTTGGACTTTGTTGTCATATTGCCATGGTCGCCCAAGTAGTACATGGCATGCTTGCATGGGTAAGATATCGCACAATACATCTCCTTTGTACCTGCCCAAACAAAGAGAAACTAAAACTTGTTTGTTAACCCTAATTTCCTCCTTATCATTAATCCAACCTAAGCTATAGGGTTTAGGGTGTTTTGTAGTGGGTAATTGCATCTCCTTCACCAAATAAACACTAGCTATGTTTGTAAAACTCCCACCATCAATAATCACACTACTAGGCTTCCCATTGGCATACATCCTAGTATGAAACAAGTTCTCCTTTTGATTGTTTACATCGTCTTTCACATAAGCACTCAAAGTTCTCCTAGCAACCAAACTCTTAAGTGCAAAACCGACACCATCATCACTATCATCATGCGCATCTCCTTCATCATCTCCATCACCACTAGATCCTAGAGTAATCTCTTCATCTTCACTTTCGATTTCTCCTTGTTCATTCATGAACAACACTTTCTTGTTTACAAAATCTTTAGCATAGTGTCCAAAGCCTTGACACTTGAAACACTTAACATGATTCTTTGAAGATGAACTCGATGAAGACTTGGAATCGGATTTAGGGGTAGCTCCCTTTTGCGCTAACTCCTTCTCTTTGGTCGACTTATCATCCTTCTTGATTGGAGTTTTCCATGAGCTTGATGATGATGAAAAGCTCTTCTTATTCCTCTTTACTTGACTCTCGGCCTTCAAAGCATGTTGAAGCAATTCCTCAACATCATAGTGTTGTTGCATCTCCACAATGTCATGAATTTCTCTATTCAACCACGCCATAAATCTAGCTATAGTAGCTTGTGGAGCTTCATCAACCTCGGCCCTAGACATTAACAACATCATCTCTGAGTAGTATTCCTCAACACTCCTAGTTCATTGCCTCAAAGATTGCAACTCTTGGTAGAGACCATTAGTGTAAAAGCTTGGAACAAACCTCTTCCTCATAAAACTCTTTAGACCTAACCAAGTATCGATGGGTCTTTCCAAGTTTCTTCTTCTTGCTTGCACCAATTGGTTCCACCAATTCAAAGCATTCTCCGTGAATTCAAGAGTAGCAATTTGCACCTTCTTTGGCTCGGCATGAGGATAGTAATCGAAATATATATCCAATTTCAACTCTCACTCCAAATAATCGGATGGAAACCCTCTCCCATTGAATTTAGGGATCTTGTATTTGATGTTGTCTTTAGGCTCCTCTCTTTCAATTCCCCTCCTAGGCCGCATGTTTTCATTGATTGCTTGCCCTCCAAGCTCTTGTTGCCTTAATCTCTCCATAGGATCGATTCTAACACCGTGCCTTGGTAGTGGAAGTTGAAGTCTCTCATTGTTGATTGCGGCATTAGCTCCTTGTTGAGCTTGTGTATTTCGAGTTTCCAACGCCTCCAATCTCGTTGTCATGGTGCCAAGTTGTTGTATGATTTGTTGCAACATGGCATTCGTGTTCTCTCCTTGATTTTGCTCTTCTTGCATATCTCTCATTGTTTCTACAAAAAGAACAAAGATTAGTAATAAAAATTCTCACAAGTGCGTGTGTGCTTATACCTTTGACTTGTGCTCTCGTGTTTGTACTCAAATCCTATGGATTGGCGGTCCACTACTCTCTTGATGATCTCACAAGATTATGACTTTTTCTAACTGTTAATAGGCCTAATAAGAGCAACTCCTAGAGCACTCCTTTCTTCTCGTGACCTACTTGAGGAACAAACAATTAGTAGCAAAATTATTGTGAATCAAAGGAAAGTGATCTTAACCCAAACCAAACCACTTATGCAGGCTCCTTATGTCGAATTCCTTCTCTAAAGTTGCTGCACAAAAACTCAATCAAGCACAAATCACAATATCAAATCGGTTAGCTTAAACCCTAGTACCACTTGAATTCCAATAGGGTTTGTAACCTGAAATTCTTCAAATTAAAACACAATTCACAGCAAAAGCAGCCCAAGAAACACAATCAATTAGAGTTATTGGCAACCAATTGAATCAATTGCACAAACAAAACCCTAATCCCCACATTTCCCAAACTAAAAACCTAGTTTCTGTAAAAAATCGATAATAGCACATATTTTTTTTATTTTTTTCAGTATTTTTCCCAGAAAGATCAAACTAAAAGAAGTCTAGATCTCAAATTTCAAAACTTTCCGAGCTCAAACGAATCCGGGACAAAAATCACAAGTTTCTGATCGAAAATTTTTTTATTTTTTTATTTTTGATTTTTTTGATATTTTTCGATATAACTACTAGTTATAAGGGACTCAAATCTGAAATTTCAAAGCAAAAATATGTAAGATGATTCGGCTATGAATTTTCAAAGTTGCTGATTTTTTTGAATTTTCAAGAAGGTGGTGCGATAAGAACTTTGATGAATTTTGATGGATGAAAACGTGATGAACGATGTATAGAAGGATAGATTTACCGATTGAAGATGACAACCTATGCTCTGATTACCAATTGATACGAATCTAGTTGTTAATCGGACCAAATCCACCTTAGAGACCCCCCTAAGATCAACTTGAATCACCAAACTTCTAGATGAGTATGTCGACAATCTTCACTTGATAAATCCTCCTTCGTTCGTCGGCCTTAGACCCCCAAGTCAACCTGCACTTGAACACCTAAGATCACAAGATTCACAAACAATTAAGCAATCACAACCTAATTGTTTGCTAGGACTCTTCAAGATTGAAGAACCCTAAGTTTGCTCAAACTAGAACAATGAAGCCAAATAATCGATATGGGTGTGTAAACCTCTCAACTTTATTGATAACTTGACTTATGTTTTCAAGAGATAAAAGAGCCCTTATATAGGGGAAGGGTTGGCGCATAACCTACTCCAATCCCTATAAGGGGCGGAAATACATAAAGGAAGGAAAAAGGAAATAGCTTACTCCTTGTCCTACTAGGAAAAGTAAATAACATTACATAATTAAGCAAGGATTGGACTTAGTCAAATAAGGCCCAACCCAATGTCTTCTAGACAAAATAAATAACTAATCTAAGATAGAATAAAGGCCCATGAGGCTGAATTACACAATGCTAAGCCTAATGCTCATCGATTTCAAGTAAGGTGAACAACTTGGAATCGATGGGAATATTCTTGGTAATGTCGACTTCAATGCTCTCCAAATGGTCTTCAATGGACTTTAAACCTCCATGATGAGATCTAACAAAGCCCAATAAAGCTTCGTTGAACCTTTTGGCCTGAGCCCTTATCATTCGACCTTGCGGAATGACTAAATGGTCAAGTGGTCTGTTGTGGCCGGATGGCCCGTGCGATGGCCAGTTGTGGCCGGATGGCCCATGCGATGACCCGTGCGATGTCTCATGCGTTGGCCGGTCATGGCTGATTGCTCCATGCGATGGTGGCCGGTCCTCAACTCCTTCCTTTGCCAAGCTTGTGTTCAATCCGGGATCATCCGTGGCATCGTCCAAGACATCTCCATATTTGTCCAAGACATGATCTCCAATGGCTCCATTGTGCTCTTCTAAGCCATGATAAGTCCTTGGCGCATCAAAAAGTCAAGTAAAGAGGAATGGTACTAAGAAGAGCTTTGCATCATCATCAAGCTCGTGGAAGACTCCAATTAGGAAAGATGAGAAAACTTTCAACAATGAGAAGGAGTTGGCACAAAAGGGGGTAAGTCCTAAATCTGATTCTAAGTCTTCATCAAGTTCCTCTTCTAAAGCTCATGCTAAGTGTTTTAAGTGCGAAGGATATGGTCATTATGCTAAGGATTGCGTTAACAAAAAAGTGATGTATCTTAATGATCATGGTGAAATTGTCAGTGAGGATGACGAAAGAGAAGAGTTTGCGCATGATGAGGATGAAGATGATGGTGATACACCCGCACTCTTAAGTTTAGTTGCAAGAAGAACTTTAAGTGCCTATGTTAAAGGAGATGTGCAAAATCAAAGAGAGAATTTGTTCCATACTAGGATGCATGCGCATGGAAAGCGTAGTAGTGTGATCATTGATGGAGGAAGTTGCACAAATATAGCTAGTGCGTATCTAGTAAAGGAGTTGTCTTTGCCCACTACAAAGCACCCTAAACCCTATAGTTTAGGTTGGTTCAACGACAAGGAGGAAATTAAAGTTAACAAGTTTTAGTTTCTCTTTCTTTGGGCAGGTACAAGGAAGATGTGTTATGTGATGTTTTGCCAATGCAAGCATCTCATGTTCTACTTGGGCGGCCTTGGCAATTTGACAACAAGGTGCATCATGATGGTGAGACAAACAAGTACTTCTTTATATGTGGTAAGCATCCTATTACTTTGATTCCTTTATCACCTCAAGAAGCTTTCAAGGATCAATTAAAAGTTAGGGATGAATTTGCAAGGTTAGAATCGCAATTTAGGGATAATAAGAAAGCAAAGCATGTTAAACCTAAAGACAATTGTGATGAACATAGGGTAGATTTGGTTGATAAGAAAGCTAGCTCTAAGAAGATTGTTAAAGAGTGTATGTTAGCTATTGATCGAGCAAAAATTAACCCTATTTTTATGATCATTTTCCTACCCTTTTTGCTATTTTTATATGGAATTTAACCCTATTTTGCAAGTATTTGTGTTTTTAGGTCTTGAAGAGAAGAAAAGTGGGAACTTGTTGTTTTTCACTATTTTTGGAGCTAAATTAATGACTTTTTGCACAAATATGGACTTAGCAATTTGGAATGAAGATTTGGAGATTCGAAGTTCGTGTTTGAAGATTTCTTGAAGATATTTTGAAGATTTGAAGACCATTGAAGAATTATTTCAAGAAGCAAGAATTGAAGATTTGGAGTTTAATTGCAAAGAATTGAAGACAAGCCCAGAACAAGCCCGGAAGTTAAGGATTTTTGGATATTTTATATGGGATAATACTCAGCCCATATAAGACCACAATTGGAGTTAAAATCCCAATTGGTGCCCCATAAATCCAAGGAAATATCCAAATCCCGTAATTTCCCGTAACTAGTCCTATTTGGATTAGGATTCAGCTCAGTCTCGGTAAAAAGGCCATAACTTTCTGCTCAGATATCCGTTTTAGGCCCATGAGTAGCCGTTGGAAAGATGATTCCGAGATCTACAACTTTCCTTTGAAGTCCAAAGCTCATTTCTTCCAACTTCAAGTCCGACATTGCTGTCGAAGTTGCTGTGCGATTCCAGAATTTTCCAGGATCCTATTTTCACTAGGATTTCACTCTAGGAAGACTTTTAATCCAACTTGGAGACCAAGTTAGAGCCTAGAACGTCCTAGAGCCCTATACTAAGTATAATAGGAGTCTTTAGGTTATTTTTACATTATAAATAGCCACCTTATGTAACCCAATCACACACAATTCTCTTTCATCTTTTTCTTAAGAAAAATATTTTAGTTTTTTCTCTAATTTTAGGTCAAGGGTGCTGCACCCCTCTCTTTGCATAAAGAGGGGCGGCAACCCTAGGAGGTTTCAAGAAGGAGGATTTTCCTTTCAAGTTTTGTAAGTTTTCTCAAGCCTCTCATGGATTTTCCCAAATCCATGAGTAGCTAAATCCTTAATACTTCTTATCCTTTGGTAAATTCAATCAATTGATTATGGTGAGATTTCTAAACTTATAATTTAGTGTTAAGTTCTTGATAGATAGTAAACAAGTCTCTTTATTGTTTTATGATCTTGATTCTTATTAATTTGGAACGGCTGCAGAAGAGGTAAGATGATGGATCTATCGCTAAATCAAATAAGGCTTGACCTTGGAGTTTGATTATTTGTAGCAAATTGGGTTTGTTCGACCGGCCTAATGGGATTTCGTTTATCAGCTGTCGAGAAATTGGCTGTCGTATGGTTCTACTTGTAGGTATGTGTGAAAATTAATTGTTCTTAATGCTTTGTTCTCAAGTGATCTTTAGGCCCTGAAAAAGTAAATGATCACTGAAGGAATAAAGGGGATAACTGCAGCTTTGACCGGCCTCTTATCTATTATACATGTTCAGTCTCTGAGACCAGTTATCATCAAGAATAAAATATTGAATTCATCTTTAAAATCAAGGATCCATAGTTAATCTGACTGATTCATACCATTGGAGAAGAAGTATGCCTTTTTAATTATTGTTTTCTTTATAATTTGCCATAGATTTAGGTTTAATTTGCTTTGCTTTGTTTTTAATTTAATTGCTTTCTTTTCAATTGATATCTTTAATCCCCTGTTTTCTAAGTAATTTTTGGAAAAGATTTGTTCTTTCGATTTTCTTACAAATTTTACCCTTCTCTGTGGGAGCGACCCCTGCTTGCTCTATCTACTTTAGTTAGTTTTTGTGGGGATTATTTTATGATTGCTGACGGAACGATCATAATTTTGGTGCCATTGCCGGGGAAGGGAAGTAAGAATAGATCCAAGAATTAATCTGCTCTAGAAGTTTTTCTTTTTGCGTTTTTTCTAAAAAAAAAAAAGTTGCGTTTTTTGAAAAAAAAAATTAGGGTTTGCGTTATTTTGAAAAAAAAAAGAAAAGAATTTACTTTCCCTTTTTAATTTTTGTTTAAGAACTTTTACTACTAATTTTTTGTTTAGTTTTAGTTTTTCTAGAAAAAGATACAATGAAGCGAAAATCAATGGAGTATTCTGATCAAGAGGAGTTTCTTTCTTGTCGACAACTGCCTGGTGAGCATTGGTACCAATATTGGAAAAGATACAGTGCAATATGCAAGTTTTATATTGACTGTAATTTACCTGAAGCGGAGTTACTTCCAAGTTTCTGCGATGGTTTGTCTCATTCGGATCAGGCCACAATTGATGTCGCTAGTGGAGAACAAGAAACTCTTACGGAGCAAGAAGCAAAATTTCGGATGAGCCATGACCAAGAACAACTTGACGATTGTGAGCAACTACCAGAAAAGCCCTTGCACCAATATTGGGAGAGATTCAACAAAACATGCCATAGCCATCCAAACCATGGGTATTCTGAGGAAATCCTTATGGGGTATTTCTATTCTAATTTAGAACCTTATGATATGTACAAGATAGAAATAGCTAGTGGTGGAATTGATATGCATAGTGAATCTTTCTTTACAAAAACTCTTGAGGAGCAAAAGACGATAATTGAAGAAGCGGTAGCCAAAAGCACAAAGGAGGCATCGATCAAGGCGACATCATCATGGGAGGAACTTATCCAATCTGAACCAACTTTACCAAAGGAGATTTCCAAGATTGTTCTAGAAGAACCAGAAGCATCGAAAGAAAATATCAAGATGGACATCACTCCACCTTCTCGTCCAAGCTTTGCCAAGCCAGATGATGAGCAACTTGGATATCCTAAGCTGAAAGAATTAAGTGTGCTGAATTTTGTTGATAACCCACTTTTGGAGCATAAAGTTCGAGACTTCTTGGGAATCAACAAGCTTCTCAAGTCTTACTACTTTGAGGAGATCAACATATAGATCAATTCTTTCCGGAGGACAAGAAGATTTGCCAACGCGAGGACACTTTCCAAAGGCGAGATGAGAATAATGCTAATCAATGCCGAAAGCATCTATTGCATCAACCTCTTACGGCAACAAAGATGGCATTGTCATTCCTAGCCATCCATGGAGTCGCCCTCAACAAAATTGGTGATTTCTTTCCTTATCTCTTCTTTTCACTTTCATATTTTTGTGCTCAAATGCTTCCTATATCATCATATTTGCTTTATGCTCTAACATGGTATGATCCACCCTAACAAAGGGGGATAAAGGATGGTCTAGCCAAAGACATTAAAGAAAGGCGCTGCTTGGGAGGCAACCCAAGAAGTTACTAACATTTTAATTTTCTTTTAGTTTTTGTTATTCTTTTTCATGGTAGGATTTCAAATTAAGGAAACAAGTCAAACAATTGGAGCTTACATGCTAAAAAATTGTCAAGGAAAACGAATGAAAGCCCAAAGGAGAGGAGCACGAGATGGAAGCCAACGCACCAAAGGAGTCAGTCAAAGGCCATGATCGAGCCGACCTAGCTAACTTGACCGGCCATGACCGGCTATGCCCGAGCCACACAAGCATGCTAGGTCAGTTGTGATCTGGCAACCCGTGCGCGACAACTGGCCAATATCGGGCATGCCCGCACCAATGCCACACATCTGCTAGGCCAAGACCGGCCATTACTCGGCTATGACTTGGCCATCCACGCCAAGGCCCGGTCAAGACCGGCCAGCTCCGCGCCAACCCGTGTGTCACTCCCAGCCTCATCTGCACAAGCCGCGCGCCACTCCCAGCCATGATCGGCCATATCCGAGTCATCTCAAGCTATCACCGTGCCATCACCAACCACATCCGAGCCGACATCGGTCATGCTTGCATTAGCCCGTGCCACATAAATAGAGAAGTTTTCTCTAACTCTATCTTTTTCTTTTTGCATTGCTTTGCTTTAAATGATTATTGCTTTGATTGATTGTCTATTCCTTAATTTGAATTAGTTGTTTGTATTTATTTTCTATGTTCTCTATGCTTTGATTTAGATCTTAGTTATGACTCATATGCTATGAATGATGCTTTGAGTTGCTTGAATTACTTGATTGGTGCGCACTTTCTTTGTAAGTGAAGTCTTTTATTAGCACATTCATCTATTTTTTTAAAAAAAAGCCACACTTATCACACATGTGCTTAAATTCACACATTGAGGACAATGTGTCTTTTAAGTGTGGGGAAGAGAGTCTAATAGAGAGTCTACATGCATAGAAATCCATCAAAATTTTTCGAAAATTTTGAAAAAATTTTGAATTTTTCATATATATATTAAGTGATTAAATTGATTATGTTTGATGAATGCTTAGAATTTTTAAGAATGATTGATTCATTGATTGATTTATAGCATGTTATCTTATTTCTTAGAATTAGGTATAATTGAAGTTTTGTGATATGATCTTATTATTTATTACTTCTATGATTGCCTATTTCTAGAACTTGTGTTTAATCTTGTTGAAATTACAATTATGAAAGTATGTTATGGATATGTCAAGAATAAGTGTGGGGGACTATTTATATAAAATAGTAGTTAAAAAAAATATTTTCATAAAAAGAAGTGCTTTCATGTAAGAGGAGAAGAGGTATTTCTGCTATTCAAAAAAAAAAAAACTTATCCATTGTTGTCACTTTTCTCTTTAACAAAAGGAGTTAGTAACCCTTGGGAAGAGGATAAGAGGCATGGAATTGCAGAAATATTGTCCCTCTTTTGAAAATAGAAGGAGTCCTTCTAGAGTGCTAGTAGCCTCATAAAAAATAAAGGGCGTTAGTAACCCCTAATCATGAAACACTTCGAGGTTAGTAACCTCACTTTTCTAAAAATCAATTACCCTTTGAAAATCATTGTAACCCATGCGAAACTCTTGATCTGTATTAATAATATGCAATCCTTTGAGTAATGGAAATAAAGATGAAGACATAAGCTTATAGGAAGAAGTGGTTATAGGTGTGATGAATTATAAGTGATTAGAACTACTTTGATTATGATTACTAAAGAATAAGGATGCTTACTATCTCTTGATCCTTTGAATTGAATACTCTTAATATTCTTTGTTATTTTGGTTTCATGATTGAATTGATCCTTGATATATGTATGTATTCAAAGTTTTTTCAAAAGATTTGAACATAAGTGCATTTAGCTTAAGTGAGTCTTAATTTTAGTTTATCTACACTAGTTTAGCAAAGGTTTAGTATGGGGGAAAATAATATCGAGGCAAAATTAACCCTATTTTTATGATCATTTTCCTATGCTTTTTTCTATTTTTATATGGAATTTAACCTATTTTCTAAGTATTTGTGTTTTTAGGTCTTGAAGAGAAGAAAAGTGGGAACTTGTTGTTTTTCACTATTTTTGGAGCTAAATTGATGACTTTTTGCACAAATATGGACTTAGCGATTTGGAATGAAGATTTGGAGATCCGAAGTTCGTGTTTGAAGATTTCTTGAAGATATTTTGAAGATTTGAAGACCATTGAAGAATTATTTCAAGAAGCAAGAATTGAAGATTTGGAGTTTAATTGCAAAGAATTGAAGACAAGCCCAGAACAAGCCCGGAAGTTAAGGATTTTTGGATATTTTATATGGAATAATACTCAGCCCATATAAGCCCACAATTGGAGTTAAAATCCCAATTTGTGCCCCATATATCCAAGGAAATATCCAAATCCAATAATTTCCCGCAACTAGTCCTATTTAGATTAGGATTCTGCGCACTCTCGGTAAAAAGGCCATAACTTTCTGCTCAGATGTCCGTTTTAGGCCCATGAGTAGCCGTTGGAAAGATAATTCTGAGATCGAGAATATACCTTTGAACTCCAACGCTCATTTCTGCCATCTTCAAGTCTGAAATTGCTGTCGAAGTTGCTGTGCGACTCCAGAATTTTCCAGGATACTATTTCACTAGGATTTCACTCTAGGAAGACTTTTAATCCAACTTGGAGACCAAGTTAGATCCTAGAACGTCCTAGAGCCTTATCCTAAGTATAATAGGAGTCTATAGGTTATTTTTCCACTATAAATAGCCACCTTATGTAACCCAATCACACACAATTCTCTTTCATCTTTTTCTTAAGAAAAATATTCTAGTTTTTTCTCTAGTTTTAGGTCATGGGTGCCGCACCCCTCTCTTTGCATAGAGAGGGGCGGCAACCTTAGGAGGTTTCAAGAAGGAGGATTTTGCCTTCAAGTTTTGTAAGTTTTCTCATGCCTCTCATGGATTTTCCCAAATCCATGAGTAGCTAAATCCTTAATACTTCTTATCCTTTGGTGAATTCAATCAATTGATTATGGTGAGATTTCTAAACTTGTAATTTAGTGTAAAGTTCTTGATAAATAGTAAACAAGTCTCTTTAATGTTTTATGATCTTGATTCTTATTAATTTGGAACGGCCGCTGAAGAGGTAAGATGATGGATTTATCGCTAAATCAAATAAGGCTTGACCTCGGAGTTTGATTATTTATAGCAAATTGGGTTTGTTTGACCGGCCTAATGGGATTTCGTTTATCAGCTGTCAAGAAATTGCCTGTCGTATGGTTCTACTTGTAGGCATGTGTGAAAATTAATTGTTCTTAATGTTTTGTTCTCAAGTGATCTTTAGGCCCTGAAAAAGTAATTGATCACTGAAGGAATAAAAGGGATAACTACAGCTTTGACTGGCCTCTTATGTAATATACATGTTCAGTCTCTAAGACCAGTTATCATCAAGAATAAAATATTGAATTCATATTTTAAATCAAGTGATGCGCCAAGGGCTTATCATGCCTTAGAAGGACACATTCGAGCTAATGAAGATCATGGAGTTGTCATCGATGCTAGCTTGGAGGAGCATGGAGATGGAAGCACTTGTGACCGGCCACGCGACTTGGAGATGCCCGACCATCACCGGCCACGCGAGATGGACATGCCCGGCCACAACAGGCCACGTGATTCGGCCATGCCCGGCCACAACCAGCCACATGATCCTTTAACTACATCGTTGGGTCCAATAACAAGGGTTCGGGCTAAAAGGTTTAAGGAAGCTTTAGTGGGCTTTATAAGATCTCATCTTGAAGAATTGAAGACCATTGAAGACTCATTGAGCCAATTTGAAGACCACACACCAAGGAATATTCCAAACGATGAGCATTTTATCCATCGATGAGCATTAGGCTTAGCATTGTGTAATTCGGCCATTGGGGCCTTTATTCTATCTTAGATTAGTTATTTATTTAGTCTAGAAGACATTGGGTTGGGCCTTGTTTGACTAAGTCCAATCCTTGCTTAATTATGTAATGTTATTTACTTTTCCTAGTAGGACAAGGAGTAGGCTATTTCCTTGTTCCTTCCTTTATGTTTATGCCGCCCTTATGGCTTTAGGAAGGGAGAGGTGCGTCCCCCACCACTATATAAAGGGACCATCCCCCTCTTGTAAACATAAGTCAAGTTAATCAATAAAGTTGAGAGGTTTATACCCATATCTATTTCTTTGGCTTCATTGTTCTAGTTTGAGCAAACTTAGGGTTCTTCATCTTGTAGAGTCCTAGCAAGCAATTAGGTTGAGATAACTTTGTTGTTTGTGAATCTTGTGATCTTGAGAATTCAATTGCAGGTCTAATTGAGTGCTTAAGGCCGACGAAAGAGGAGGGATAGCTTTGTGAAGGTCATCGACAAACAAGTCTAATAGTTGAAGAAGTTCAAGTCGACTTTCGTGGATATTCAAATGGTGGATTTAAATCTAATACAACTAGATTCATATCAATTGGTAATCAGAGCATAGGTTGTCATCTTCAATCGGTAAATCTATCCTTCTATACATCATTCCTCAAGTTTTCATCCATCAAACTTCATCTTGTTCTTATCGCACCATATAGTTCCAAAAATTCAGAAACTTTGAAAATTCATAGCCAATTCATCTTACATCTTTTTGCTTTGAAATTTCAGATTTAAGTCCCTTATATGTAGTAGTTATATCGAAAAATATAAGAAAAATAAAAAAAAATTAAAAAAATTTCGACCAGAAACTTGTGATTTTTGTTCTGAATTCGTTTGAGCTCGGAAAGCTGTGAAATTTGAGCTTTGACTTATTTTGGTGTGGTCTTTCGGGGAATATATTAAAAAAAATCAAAAAAATATGTGCTGTTATCGATTTTTTCCAGGAACTAGGGTTCTTAGTTTGGGAAATTTGGGGATTAGGGTTTTCTTGTGCAATTGATCTACTTAGTTGCAATTAACCCTAATTGATTGTGTAATTGAGATCCTAGGGTTTCTTTTGCTGTTAATTGTGATTTGATTTGAAGAATTTCAGGTTACAAACCCTATTGGATTCAAGTGGTACAAAATAGGATACAAGTGGTACTAGGGTTTATGCTAACCGATTTGATATTGTGATTTGTGCTTGATTAAGTTTTGTGCAGCAACTTTGGAGAAGGAGTTCGACATAAGGAGCCTGCATTAAGAGGTTTGGTTTGGCTTAAGATCACTTTTCTTTTGATTCACAAATAACTTTGCTACTAATTGTTTGTTCCTCAAGTAGGTCACGAGAAGAAAGGAGTGCTCTAGGAGTTGCTCTTATTAGGCCTATTGAAGCTAGTAAAAGGCAAATCTTGTGAGATCATTAAGAGAGTTGTGGACCGCCAATCCATAGGACTTGAGTACAAACACGAGAGCACAAGGTATAAGCACACACACACTTGTGAGGATTTTTACTACTAATTTTTGTTCTTTGTGTAGGTACCATGGAGGGTCAACAAGGAGAACAAGAACAAGCCAACATGGCTGCTATGTTGCAAGCTCTAATGCAACGTTTGGACAATATGAATACTAAATTCGATGCCTTGGCCGATGATGTCCAACAAGTAAAGGATGGCCAAAATCAGCAAGCTCAACCACCTCAACAAAGGGCTAATGCCGCAAACAACAATGAGAGGATTCAACTTCCACCACGGAGGAAAATTGCTAGAATCGATCCCATGGAAAGATTGAGGCAACAAGAGCTTGGAGGCCAAGCAATCAATGAGAATTTGCGGCCTAGGAGGGTAATCGAAAGAGAAGAGATTAAAGACAACATCAAATACAAGATCCCTAAATTCAATGGGAGAGGGTCTCCATCCGATTATTTGGAGTGGGAATCGAAATTGGATATGTATTTCGATTACTACCCTCATGCCGAGCCAAAGAAGGTACAAATTGCTACTCTTGAATTCACGGAGAATGCTTTGAATTGGTGGAATCAATTAGTGCAAGCAAGAAGAAGAAATTTGGAAAGACCTATTGATACATGGTTGTCGTTAAAGAGTCTTATGAGGAAGAGGTTTGTTCCAAGCTTTTACACTAATGGTCTCTACCAAGAGTTGCAATCTTTGAGGCAAGGAACTAGGAGTGTTGATGAATACTACTCCGAGATGATGTTATTAATGTCTAGAGCCGAGGTTGATGAAGCTCCACAAGCTACTATAGCTAGATTTATGGCGTGATTGAATAGAGAAATTCATGATATTGTGGAGATACAACAACACTATGATGTTGAGGAATTGCTTCAACATGCTTTGGAGGCCGAGAGCCAAGTAAAGAGGAATAAGAAGAGCTTTGCATCATCATCAAGCTCATGGAAGACTCCAATAAAAAAGGATGATAAATCGACCAAAGAGAAGGAGTTGGTGGCGCAAAAGGGTACTACCCTTAAATCCGATTCTAAGTCTTCATCGAGTTCATCTTCAAAGAATCATGTTAAGTGTTTCAAGTATCAAGGCTTTGGACACTATGCTAAAGATTGTGTTAACAAGAAAGTGTTGTTCGTGAATGAACAAGGAGAAATCGAAAGCGAAGATGAAGAGATTACTCTAGGATCTACTGGTGATGGAGATGATGAAGAGGATGCGCATGAAGATAGTGATGATGGTGTCGGGTTTGCACTTAAGAGTTTGGTTGCTAGGAGAACTTTGAGTGCTTATGTGAAAAACGATGTGAACAATCAAAGGGAGAACTTGTTTCACACTAGGATGTATGCGAATGGGAAGCCTAGTAGTGTGATTGTTGATGGTGGGAGTTGTACAAACATAGCTAGTATTTATTTGGTGAAGGAGATGCAATTACCCACTTCACAACACTCTAAACCCTATAGCTTTGGTTGGATCAACGATAAGGAGGAAATTAGGGTTAAAAAAACAAGTTTTAGTTTCTCTTTGTTTGGGCAGGTACAAAGGAGATGTATTGTGTGATATCTTACCCATGCAAGCATGCCATATACTACTTGGGCGACCATGGCAATATGACAACAAAGTTCAACATGATGGTGAGACGAACCAATATACTCTCATGTGTGGTAAGAAGCCTTTTACTTTTATTCCATTATCATCTCAAGAAGCTTTAAAATATCAATTGAAATTGAAAGAGGAATTTACTAAGATGGAATCCGATTATAGGGCTAAAGAAAAGAATAAACTTGCTAAATTAGATGTGAATTGCGATTTAGTTGAAAAGCATGCGAGTTCTAAGAAAATTATTAAGGAATGTATGTTAGCTACTAAAAGTGAGATCAAAGAAGCTTTAAATGATAATTCTTTTTTGATCTTACTTATGCTTAAGAATACACTTGTTGCTACTAACGACTTGGAAAGAGAGCTTCCAAGCAACATTGTTTCTCTTTTGAGTGATTATGTAGATGTGTTTCCGGACGAGATTCCTAGTGGTTTGCCGCCAATTAGCGGAATTGAGCATCAAATTGATTTTCATCCCTAGAGCCCAAATACCTAATAAGCCAGCTTATAGGACAAACCCTGAAGAAGCAAAGGAATTGGAGAAGCAAGTTGGAGAGCTACTACAAAAAGGGTTTGTGCGTGAGAGCCTTTCTCCATGTGCCGTTCCTGTGTTGCTTGCTCCTAAGAAAGATGGGACTTAGAGAATGTGTGTTGATTGTAGGGCAATAAACAACATAATGGTAAAGTATCGTCACCCTATTCCTAGATTAGATGATATGCTAGATGAATTGCATGGTGCTTGTTTATTTTATAAGATTGATCTTAAGAGTGGCTATCATCAAATTCGCATGAAAGAGGGTGATGAATGGAAAACTGCCTTTAAGACTAAATTAGGGTTGTATGAATGGTTAGTTATGCCTTTTGGATTGACTAATGCACCTAGTACCTTCATGCGATTAATGAATCATGTTTTAAGAGCTTTTATTGGCAAGTTTGTTGTTGTTTATTTTGATGATATTCTTGTGTATAGCTGAAACCTAGATGAGCATGTTAGGTATCTAAGATGTGTGTTAGATGTACTTAGGGTTGAGAAATTATATGCTAACCTTAAGAAGTGCACCTTTTGCACAAACAAGCTTTTTTTTCTTGGTTTTGTGGTTTCATCGCAAGGTATAGAGGTTGATGAGGAAAAGATCAAGGCAATCAAAGATTGACCAACACCCACCCACGTTGGACAAGTGAGATCTTTTCATGGACTAGCTGGATTCTATAGGAGGTTTGTTAAGGACTTTAGCACCTTAGCCGCCCCTATTACAAGTGTTATGAAGAAGAATGCACCATTCAAGTGGGGAGATGAACAACAAGAAGCATTTGAGACGTTGAAGGATAAACTAACTAATGCTCCTTTGCTTGTTTTACCTAACTTTAACAATACTTTTGAGATTGAATGTGATGCATCAGGGGTTGGAATTGGAGCTGTTTTAATGCAAGGTGGGAAGCCCGTCGCATACTTTAGTGAGAAATTGCATGGGGCTGCATTGAACTATCCAACCTATGACAAAGAATTGTATGCTCTTGTGAGGGCGTTGCAAACTTGGCAACACTACCTTTGGCCTAAGGAATTCGTGATTCATACGGATCATGAGAGCTTAAAGTATTTAAGAGGCCAACAAAAGTTCAACAAAAGACATGCTAAGTGGAGCGAATCCATTGAGTCTTTTCCTTATGTTGTGCGATACAAACAAGGTAAGGAGAATGTGGTAGCCGATGCTTTATCAAGGAGGTATGTCTTACTTTGCATTCTTGATTCTAAGTTTCTTGGTTTTGAGTATATTAAGGAATTGTATGCTAGTAATGTTTATTTTGGTGAACTCTTTAAAGCATGTCAAAATTCTGGTTTTGGAAAGTATTATAAGCATGATGGATTTTTGTTTAAGGAATCTAGAATGTGTGTTCCTTCTTGTTCTTTGCGCATCTTGGTCTTGAGGGAATCGCATGAAGGGGGTTTAATGGGTCACTTTGGAGTTGATAGAACATATGATATATTGCATGAACACTTCTTTTGGCCTAAGATGCGACATGATGTAGGGAAGTATATTGCTAGTTGCATTGTTTGTTTGCAAGCTAAATCTACTTCTAAACCGCATAGATTGTATACTCCTTTGCCTATTCCTCATGAACCATGGACTCATATTAGCATGGGCTTTGTGTTAGGATTACCTCGTTCTAGGAGAGGTAAAGATTATATCTTTGTGGTTGTTGATAGGTTTTCTAAGATGGCACACTTTATTGCATGTACTAAAACGGATGATGCCATTAATGTAGCTAATTTGTTTTTTAAAGAAATTGTTAGACTACATGGAATGCCTAGGACGATTGTAAGTGATAGAGATGCTAAGTTCTTAAGTCACTTTTGGAGAACTTTATGGGCTAAGTTAGGTACTAAGTTGTTATTTTCTACTACTTGTCATCCTCAAACTGATGGTCAAACCGAGGTAGTTAATAGGACTTTATCTACTTTGCTTAGGGCTTTAATTAAAAAGAACTTAAGAACTTGGGAGGATTGTCTACCTCATGTCAAATTTGCATATAATAGAAGCATACATAGCACCACTGGATATTCACCTTTTGAAACTGTGTATGGCTTTAATCCTTTAACCCCATTGGATTTGTTGAGTTTACCTTTGAGTGTGCAAGTCGACATGGATGGACAAAGGAAGGCCGATTATGTTAGAGAACTTCATGCTAGGGTTCGAGCTAAAATTGAGAAGAAGACACAACACTACATGAAGAATGCTAACAAAGGGCGCAAGGAAGTCATCTTTGAACCTGGGGATTGGGTTTGGTTGCATCTAAGGAAGGAGAGGTTCCTTTGAAAAGAGAAAGTCTAAGCTCTTACCTCGTGGAGATGGTCCATTCCAAGTCTTGGAGAGGATCAACAACAACGCCTACAAGCTAGATCTTCCTAGTGAATATGGCAATGTAAGTGCTACTTTTAATGTTTCAGACTTATTCTTGTTTGATAGTGATGCAGATTTGAGGACAAATCCTTTTCAATGGAGAGGGGATGATGCGCCAAGGGCTTATCATGGCTTAGAAGGACACATTGGAGCCAATGAAGATCATGGACTTGTCATCGATGTTAGCTTGGAGGAGCATGGAGATGGAAGCACTTGTGACCGGCCACGCGACTTGGAGATGCCCGACCATCACCGGCCACGCGACTTGGAGATGCCTGGCCATCACCAGCCACGCGACATGGACATGCCCGGCCACAACCGGCCACGTGATTCGGCCATGCCCGGCCACAAGCGGCCACATGATCCTTTAACTATACCGCTGGTTCCAATAACAAGGGCTCGGGCTAAAAGGTTTAAGGAAGCTTTAGTGGGCTTTATAAGATCTCATCTTGGAGAATTGAAGACCATTGAAGACTCATTGGGCCGGTTTGATGACCACACACCAAGGAATATTCCAAACGATTCCATGGTGTGTACCATGTTATCCATCGATGAGCATTAGGCTTAGCATTGTGTAATTCGGCCATTTGGGCCTTTATTCTATCTTAGATTAGTTATTTATTTAGTCTAGAAGACATTGGGTTGGGCCTTGTTTGACTAAGTCCAATCCTTGCTTAATTATGTATTGTTATTTACTTTTCCTACTAGGACAAGGAGTAGGCTATTTCCTTGTTCCTTCCTTTATGTTTATGTCGCCCTTATGGCTTTAGGATTAGGGAGAGGTATGTCCCCCACCACTATATAAAGGGACCATCCCCCTCTTGTAAACATAAGTCAAGTTAATCAATAAAGTTGAGAGGTTTATACCCATATCGATTTCTTTGGCTTCATTGTTCTAGTTTGAGCAAACTTAGGGTTCTTCATCTTGTAGAGTCCTAGCAAGCAATTAGGTTGAGATAACTTAGTTGTTTGTGAATCTTGTGATCTTGAGAATTCAATTGCAGGTCTAATTGAGTGCTTAAGGCCGACGAAAGAGGAGGGATAGCTTTGTGAAGGTCATCGACATACAAGTCTAATAGTTGAAGAAGTTCAAGTCGACTTTGGTGGATATTCAAAGGGTGGATTTGAATCTAATACAACTAGATTCATATCAATTGGTAATCAGAGTATAGGTTGCAGGTCTAATTGAGTGCTTAAGGCCGACGAAAGAGGATGGATAGCTTTGTGAAGGTCATCGACATACAAGTCTAGGAGTTGAAGAAGTTCAAGTCGACTTTGGTGGATATTCAAAGGGTGGATTTGAATCTAATACAACTAGATTCGTATCATCAAGGATCCATAGTTAATCTAATTGATCCAAATTAACTATGGATCCTTGATTTAAAAGATGAATCCAATATTTTATTCTTCATGACAACTGGTCTAGGGAAACCCTAACATGTATATTAGATAAAAGGTCTCTTTTCCAGATTAATTTATCCCTTTTACTCCATCAGCAATCAATTACCTTTTTAGGGCTTAAATATTTCTTAAGAGCAAAGCATTAAGAACAATTTTCACACATGCATAACAAGTATAACCAAACCCATAGTTTTTCAACCATAAGCTTTACCAATCCCATTGGATGTTTCTTAGACTGACTCCAATTTGTTACTACAATCAAACTTGAGGTTTTAGCTCGTAAGCTTGATTTAACTATAGATCTATCAAATTATATCATTATAGGCCTTTTAAATCAATAATCATCAAGATTATAAAATAAAACAGAGATTTAGCCAACTATCAATATAGAACAAATATCAAATTATAAGCACACAAATCTCACCATAATCAATTGATTAGATTCACCAAAGGATAAGAAGTATTAAGGGTTTAGCTACTCATGGATTTGGAAAAATCCATGAGAGGCATAAGAAAACTTACCAAACTTCAAGGTTGAAATCCTCCCCTTGAATAACCTAGGGTTCTCACCCCTCTCTGTGCAAAGAGAGGGTGCGGCACGCTTAGCCTAAAACTAGAGAAGAAAAACTATAATATTTTCTAAGAAAAAGATGATAGAGAATTGTGTGGGATTGGGTTACATAAGGTGTCTATTTATTGTGGAAAAATAATCTAAAGACTCCAATCATACTTAGGATTGGAGTCTAGGACGTTCTAAGCTCTAACTTGGTCTCCAAGTTGGATTAAAAGTCTTCCTAGAGTGAAATCCAAGTCAAAATAGGATCCTGGAATTTTCTGGAATCGCACATAAACTTCGACAGCAATTTCGGACTTGAATTAGGCAAAATTACGCTTTGGTTTTCAAAGGAAAGTTGTAGATCTCGGAATTAGCTTTCCAACGACTACTCACGGGCCTAAAACGGACATCTGAGCAGAAAGTTATTGTCTTTTTACCGAGACTGCGCTGAATCCAAATCCAAATAGAACTACTTACGGGAAATTACGGGATTTGGATATTTCCTTGGATATATGGGGCACAAATTGAGATTTTAACTCCAATTGTGGACTTATTTGGGCTGAGTATTATCCTATTTAAAATATCCAAAATTCCATAGCTTCCGGCTTGTTCTGGGCTTGACTTCAATTCTTTGAAAATAAGCTCCAAATCTTCAATTCTTGCTTCTTGAAATAATTCTTCAATGGTCTTCAAATCTTCAAATTATCTTCAAGAAATCTTCAAACACCAACTTCGAATCTTCAAATCTTCACTCCAAATTGCTAAGTCCATATTTTTGTAAAAAGTCACCAAAATAGCTCTAAAAAGAGTGAAAAACAATAAGTTTCCACTTTTCTTGTCTTCAAGACCTAAAAACACAAATATTTGCAAAATAGGGTAAAAAATACATATAAAAGTGACAAAAAGTATGGAAAAATAGCTGTAAAAATATGCATAATTTTGGCTCGATCATATTTTCCCCCACACTAAACCTTTGCTAGTCCCTAGCAAACTAATGCAGAAAAACTAAGAAAATAAAACCTAAACTAATGCAAATAAAGTTTCCACTTTCGTAGGTGTACGGCGGCACTTAGCACGTGACCCAAGCCATTTAAACCAATGTATGTCTACACTGGAGGTGTTATGTCACCTGAGGGTTTACTTAACTAGGACGATACCCACAAACATGTTGACTAACGACTCTAAAGACTCAGGTTAGTATGAAAAATAGAACAAATTTTGTACAAGTCTATGTTGAAAATTCCTTTTCGAAAAATAAATTTTGAATACATACATATATCAAGTATTAATTCAATCCTGAAATCAGAATAACAAAGAATAATAAGAGCATTTGATTCAAAAGATTAAAAAATAGCAAGCATCTTTATTCTTAAGTAACCATAATTAAAGTAGTTCTAATCACTTATCATTCATCACATCCTATAACTACTTCTTTCTATAAGCTTGCGTCTTCATCTTTATCTCCATTACTCAAAGGAATGCATATCATGGATACAAATCAAGGGTTTTCGTAGATTATAATAGATTTTCAAAGGGTAATTAGATTTTAGAAAAGTGAGGTTACTAACCTCGAAGTGTTTCATGATTAGGGGTTACTAACGCCCTTTATTTTGAGGCTACTAGCACTCTAGAAGGACTCCTTCTATTTTATTAAAAAGGGACAATATTTCTGCAAATCCATGCCTTTTATCCTCTTCCCAAGGGTTATTAACTCCTTTTGTTTAAAGAGAAGAGTGACAACAATGGATTGTTTTTTTTTTAAGGCAGAAAAAGATTTTTTAACTACCCTTTTATATAGATAGTCCCCCACACTGATTCTTGACATATCCATAACATACTTTCATAAGTGTAATTTCAATAAAAATTAAACACAAGTTCTAGAAATATGTAATCATAGAAGTAATAATAAATAATAAGCTCATATCACAAAACTCTAATTATACCTAATTCTAAGAATTAAGATAACATGCTATAAATCAATCAATGAATTAAACATTCTTAAAAATTCTAAGCATTCATCAATCATAATCAAATCAATCAATGAATATATATATATATATATATGAAAAATCAAATTTTTTGCAAAATTTCCGAAAAATTTTCATGGTTTTCTATGCATGTAAATTTAGACTTTCTATTAGACTCTCTCCCCCACACTTAAAAGGCACATTGTCCTCAATGTGTGAATTTTAAGCACATGTGTGATAAGTGTGGTTTTAAAAATAAATGAATGTGCTAATAAAAGACTTGACTCACAAAGAAAGTATGCATCCAATCAAGCAAATCAAGATTCAAAGTATCAATCATAGCATTCATAGCATATGAGTCATAATTAAGATCCAAATCAAAGCATAGAAAACATAGAAAAGAAATTCTAGCAATTAACTCAAATCAAGAAATAGGCAATCAATCAAAGCAAAACAATGTAAAGAAAATAAAAAGATAGAGTTAAAGAAAGCTTCTCTATTTGGAATCGGAGTATGTGGTACGGGCTGATGCATGCATGACCGGTGGCGGCTCGGATGTGGCTGGTGATGGCACGGTGATAGCTTGAGATGACTCGGATATGGCCGGTCTTGGCCCGGCAATACTAGTGGGTGGCAATGCTGGCCGGTACTGACCGGGCATGGGGCGCGGCTATGCGGATGAGTGAGGAATGGCATGCGGGTTGGCGCGGAGCTGACCGGTCTAGGCTTGGCCTTGTGCGTGGATGGCCGGGGCATAATCGAGTAATGGCCAGTCTTTGGCGCGGGCACGACCGGTACTGGCCGGGCCTTATGCGTAGATGACCGGTACATAGCCGGGCAAGCATGCCGGTGCGGCATGGGCATAATCGGGCTGTGGGTGGTTATGGCCGGTCGAGCTAGCTAAGTTGGCTCGATCATATTTTGGCTAGGTTAGGTTGATCATAAAACCGAGCTAGCTAGGTTGACCTTTGGTTAACCCCTTTTGTGCTTTGACTTCCATCTTTTGCTCCTCTCTTTTAAGCTTCATTTGTTCGCCTTGTTCCCTTAATTTGAAATCCTACTAAGAAAAACAAAAACTAAAAAGAAAATTACAATGTTTAGTAACTTCTTGGGTTGCTTACCAGGCAGTGCCTTTCTTTAATGTCTTTGGCTAGACTTTTCTTCTTTTCCCTTTGTTAAGATGGATCATACCACTTCAAAGCATAAAGCAGATATAATGGGATAGGAAGAATATGAGTACAAAAATAGGAAAGTGAAAAGAAGAGATAAAGAAAGAAATCACCAAGTATGTTGAGGGCGACTCCATGAATGGCTAGGAATGACAATGCCATCTTTGTTGCCGTGAGTGGTTGATGCAATGGATGCTTTTGGCATTCTTGATTAGCATTGTTCTCGTCTCGCCTTTGAAAAGTGTCCTCGTGTTGGCAAACCTTCTTGTCCTCCAAAAAGAATTGATTCGTGGGTATCCATTCTTCATGTTTGATTTCTTCATAATATTTTGGCTCAAGAAGCTTGATTCCCAAGAAATCTTGATCCTCATGTTCCAAAAGTTGGTTATCAACAAAATCTCGCACACTTGTTTCTTTCAACTTAGGATATCCACGTTGCAAATCGTCTGGTGGCTTGTCTTTGAGCTTGGCAAGTTTTGGAGGAGAAGGTGGAGGGATGTCCATCTTGATATCTTCTTCCGGTGCTTCTTGTCCTTCTTGCACAATCTTGGAAGCTTCCATTGGTAGAGCATTGACATGGACTTTGCATGGCTCATCATCGTCTTCTTTGAAGAAAAATTGAAAGGAGTCTTGCAAAACAAGATCATATGGTTCCAAATCATTAATTGTTTCGCTTAACACTCTTTCAACTTCCTTCACGATTGGCTCTTGATGTCTTTGTGTAGTTTCTACCAAATCAACTGGCTTCCATTGTTCCTTGGGAACTTCTTGAATTGTAGCAATTAAAGGAATATTTACCTCCCTCTTTTGAAGTGAATCAGATTGGCTTTCTTTACTGCATTTCTTCCTTTGTGGCGCGAATCTTTGAGGAAATGGAGTTGGATCATATTTGGCCCGCATCTCTTACATCCAGTCAGCCTCTTATTGAGGTTGAGCAGCTTTTGGTGAAGAAAAAGGTTGTTCTTTCTTGCTCTTGGTTGAAATCGCCTTGCTTTTGATCGGAATCTCCATGTCGCTTAGCACTTGCACATTGGGTACAACAACTGATGGTGGAGTCTTCACTTGAAGTATGGGGAATAGATGTGCCTGTTGTGATGGTGAATGCATAAGAGAGGGTTGATCCCCTAGTGATCCCATTCCTTTTACATAATCAGCATGATTCAAGCCTCCTTGAATTATACCCATGGTTGCTTGATTTACCAAGTGCCCTGACATAAGTTGCATAAACATCTTTATCATGATTACACATTGATTGGACACTTCCTTTAACTCCTTGCGAAGTTCTGATATCTATGAATCTTTTGTTGTGTCGGCTTCTGGTGTGCTGAATTGATATTTGTTTTTCGCCATGGTGTTGAGCAGTTTCCTTGCTTCATCAGGGGTTTTGAGTGTAAAACTCCCTCCACTTGCAGAATCAATATATGTTCGATCTTTATAGAGGAGTCCATCATAAAAATTTTGGACCAAAAGTGCTTCACTCAAGTTGTGGTAGGGACAACTTGCGTAAATCTTGTTGTATCTCTCCCAGTATTGGTGCCACTTCTCGTCAGGTAATTGTTGACAAGTAGTGATTCTCCTTCTGACATCTGCTCGCTTTGCTTCTAGAAAGTACTTGTTCAAAAATTTTGTCTCCATCCCTTTCTAAGAATTTATGGATTTCGATGGCAGACTTAAGAAACAACTCTTTACTTTTCCTTCCAATGTTAAAGGGAACGTTCGAAGCTTTGCGTCCTCTTCAGGTATCCCAGTATGTGCAGCACACTTGATGAAGAAACTTTGTAGATGCTCATGAGGGTTCTCGTGAGATTCTCCCTTAAAAATTGGCAACATGTAGAGCACTTCTGAATTCGGTTTGTAGGACACATCCAAAGTTGGATAATCAATGCAGAGATACGACACTTCACAATTGAAATTTAGCTCCCTTAACGTACCCGATTGCTCCATTGGATCTTTTTATAGAAAAACAAAAACTCAAAAGAACAATTAGTAGTAAAAGTTCTTAAACGAAAAATTGGATAGCAGAAAAGAAATAATTTTTTTATATAGAAAAAACGCAAACCCTAATTTTTTTTTTCGCTAATCGCAAAAAAAAAAAAGTTCTTTTAGAAAAAACACAAAAAGAAAACCTCTAGAGCAGATTAATTCTTGGATCTATTCTTACTTCTCTTCCCCGGCAACAGCGCCAAAATTATGATCGTGTCGTCAATGACTATAAAATAATCCCCACAAAACCTAACTAAAGTAGATAGGGCAAGTAGGGGTCGAATCCCACAGAGAAGGGTAGTAAACTTTATCCCAAGAGTAAATCTTTTCTAGAGATTACTTTTAAAACAGAAAACAGGGGATTAAATAGATTAATTAAAAAGAAAGCAATTAAACTAAAAACAAAGAAAAGTAAATTAAATCTAAATCTATAGCAATTTATAAAGAAAACAATAATTAAAAGGTATACTTCTTCTCCAGTGGTAGAATTCAGTCAAATTAACGATGGATCATTGATTTAAAAGATGAATCCAATATTTTATTCTTGATGAAAAATAGTCTAGGGAAACCCTAACATGTATATTAGATAAAAGGTCTCTTTTCCAGCTTAATTTATCCCTTTTATTCCTTCAGCAATCGATTACCTTTTTAGGGCTTAAAGATTACTTAAGAACAAAGCATTAAGAACAATTTTCACACATGCATAACAAGTATAACCAAACCCATAGTTTTTCAACCATAAGCTTTACCAATCCCATTGGATGTTTCTTAGACTGACTCCAATTTCTTACTATAATCAAACTTCAGGTTTAGCTCGTAAACTTGATTTAACTATAGATCTATCAAACTATATCATTATAGGCCTTTTAAATCAATAATCATCAAGATAATAAAATAAAACAGAGATTTAGCAAACTATCAATCTAGAACAAATATCAAATTAAAAGCACACAAATCTCACCATAATCAATTGATTAGATTCACCAAAGGATAAGAAGTATTAAGGGTTTAGCTACTCATGGGTTTGGGAAAATCCATGAGGGGTATAAGAAAACTTACAAAACTTGAAGGTTGAAATCCTTCCCTTGAATAACCTAGAGTTGCCGCCCCTCTCTATGCAAAGAGAGGGTGCGGCACCCTTAACCTAAAACTAGAGAAGAAAAACTAGAACATTTTCTAAGAAAAAGATGATAGTGAATTGTGTGGGATTGGGTTACATAAGGTGGCTATTTATAGTGGAAAAATAACCTAAAGACTCCAATCATATTTAGGATAGGACTCTAGCATGTTCTAAGCTCTAACTTGGTCTCCAAGTTGGATTAAAAGTCTTCCTAGAGTGAAATCCAAGTCAAAATAGGATCCTGGAATTTTCTAGAATCGCACAGCAACTTCGACAGCAATTTCGGACTTGTAGTTGGCAGAATTGGGCTTCGGTCTTCAAAAGAAATTGTAGATCTCAGAATTTTCTTTCCAACGGCTACTCACGGGCCTAAAACGGACATCTGAGCAGAAAGTTATGTCATTTTTACCGAGACTACGCTGAATCCTAATCCAAATAGGACTAGTTGGGGGAAATTACGGGATTTGGATATTTCCTTGGATATATGGGGCACAAATTGGGATTTTAACTCCAATCGTGGACTTATATGGGCCGAGTATTATCCCATATAAAATATCCAAAATTTCATAGCTTCCGGGCTTGTTCTGGGCTTGGCTTCAATCCTTTGCAAATAAGCTCCAAATCTTCAATTCTTGCCTCTTGAAATAATTCTTCAATAGTCTTCAAATCTTCAAATTATCTTCAAGAAATCTTCAAGCACGAACTTCGAATCTTCAAATCTTCACTCCAAATTGCTACGTCCATATTTTTGTAAAAAGTCACCAAAATAGCTCCAAAAAGAGTGAAAAACAATAAGTTTCCACTTTTTTTGTCTTCAATACCTAAAAACACAAATACTTGCAAAATAGGGTAAAAATACATATAAAAGTGACAAAAAGTATGGAAAAATAGCTGTAAAAATATGCATAATTTTGGCTCGATCAGGAGGTTTCAAGAAGGAGGATTTTGCCTTAAAGTTTTGTAAGTTTTCTCATGCCTCTCATGGATTTTCCCAAATCCATGAGTAGCTAAATCCTTAATACTTCTTATCCTTTGGTGAATTCAATCAATTGATTATGGTGAGATTTCTATACTTATAATTTAGTGTTAAGTTCTTGATAGATAGTAAACATGTCTCTGTATTGTTTTATGATCTTGATTCTTATTAATTTGGAACGGCCGCTGAAGAGGTAAGATGATGGATCTATCGCTAAATCAAATAAGGCTTGACCTCCAAGTTTGATTATTTGTAGCAAATTGGGTTTCTTTAACCGCTGCCTAATGGGATTTCGTTTATCGGCTGTTGAGAAATTGCCTGTCGTATGGTTCTACTTGTAGGCATGTGTGAAAATTAATTGTTCTTAATGCTTTGTTCTCAAGTGATCTTTAGACCCTGAAAAAGTAATTGATCACTGAAAGAATAAAAGGGATAATTGCAGCTTTGACCGGCCTCTTATCTAATATACATCTTCAGTCTCTGAGACCAGTTATCATCAAGAATAAAATATTAAATTCATCTTTTAAATCAAGGATCCATAGTTAATCTGATTGATTCATACCATTGGAGAAGAAGTATGCCTTTTTAATTATTGTTTTCTTTCTAATTTGCCATAGATTTAATTTACTTTGCTTTGTTTTTAATTTAATTGCTTTCTTTTCAATTGATATCTTTAATCCCCTAGTTTCTAAGTAATTTTTGGAAAAGATTTGTTCTTTGGATTTTATTACAAATTTTACCCTTCTCCGTGGGATTGACCCCTGCTTGCTCTATCTACTTCAGTTAGTTTTTGTGGGGATTATTTTATGATTGTTGACGACACGATCAGCTACTAAGAGTGAGATTAAAGATGCTTTGAATGATAATTCTGTTTTGATCTTGCTTTTGCTTAAAAATACACCTGTGAGCACTAACCACTTGGAAAAAGATCTTCCAAGCAACATTGTTTCTCTTTTGAGTGATTATGTACATGTGTTTCCTAAGGAAATTCCTAGTGGTTTACCTCCAATTAGAGAGATTGAACATCAAATTAACTTTATCCCTGGGGCGCAAATACCTAATAAGCCAGCTTATAGGATAAATCTTGAAGAAACAAAGGAATTGGAGAAGCAAGTTGGTGACCTACTTCAAAAGGGTTTTGTGCGTGAACGCCTTTCTCCATGTTCAGTTCCTGTTTTGCTTGTTCCTAAGAAGGATGGGACTTGGATAATGTGTGTTGATTGTAGGGCAATAAACAACATAACGATAAAGTGTCGTCACCCTATTCCTAGATTAGATGATATGCTTGATGAATTGCATGGTGCTTGCTAATTTTCAAAGATTGATCTTAAGAGTGGATATCATCAAATTTGCATGAAAGAGGGTGATGAATGGAAAACTGCCTTTAAAACTAAGCTAGGGTTGTAAGAATGGTTAGTTATGCCTTTTGGATTGACTAATGTACCTAGTACTTTTATGAGGCTAATAAATCATGTTTTGAGAGCTTATATTGGCAAGTTTGTTGTTGTTTATTTTGATGATATACTTGTGTATAGCCGAAACCTAGATGATCATGTTGAGCACTTGCGTTGTGTGTTAGATGTACTTAGGGTTGAGAAGTTGTATGCTAACCTTAAGAAGTGCACCTTTTGCACAAACAAGCTTGTTTTTCTTGGTTTTGTGGTGTCATCGCAAGGTATAGAAGTTAATGAGGAGAAGATCAAAGCAATCAAAGAATGGCCAACCCCCACCAACGTTGGTCAAGTGAGATCTTTTCATGGCTTAGCCGGATTCTATAGGAGGTTTGTTCAGGACTTTAGCACCTTAGCCGCCCCTATTACAACGTGTGATGAAGAAGAATGCACC
>AWWV01016459.1:0-104978 GCA_001974805.1 Corchorus capsularis
GGTTCATTTTAAAGCCATGTTGTCTCATTCTTTCGAATGATCTTCTTAGATGATCGATGTGGTCTAAAGAATTATGAGACTTGACCACTACATCGTCAATGTACACTTCCATAAACTTACCAATCATGTCATGGAAGATAGCATTCATTGCCCTTTGATAGGTTGCACCAGCATTTTTGAGTCCAAATGGCATCACTATCCACTCAAATGTGCCAATCGCACCAGGACATCGAAAAGCGGTCTTGTGAATATCTTCTTCTGCTATGTAGATTTGATTGTAGCCACTATGTCCATCCATGAATGATAACATCCTATGTTGGGCGGCACCATCTACTAAGAGATCTGCAACAGGCATGGGATATTCATCTTTAGGGGTGGCTGAGTTCAAGTTGCGAAAATCAACACACACCCTAATTTTACCATTTTTCTTTACCACAGGTACAATGTTAGAAATCCATTTTACATACCTTGCAGTGCGGATAAAACCAGCTTTAAGAAGCCTCTCAACTTCCTCTTTAACTTTAAGAATGACATCATTTGTCATCCTTCTAGGAGGTTGTTGATAAGGGCGGTGTCCATCTATGATTGGGAGTCGGTGCTCAACCAATTCTCGACTTAAGCCAGGCATTTCATCATAGTCCCATGCGAAACAATCTTTGTACTCCTTCAAGAGTGCGATGAATCGTGGCTTGTCTTCTTCGGCCAAGAGTTGACTTATATACACTAGCCTATGTTTTCCGTCGGCACCAAGATCAATTTCAAGTAACGGATCTTGCACTTCGGCTTTGAGATCATCAAGCTTCATGGGTGCATGGTCAAGTTCATCCATGGTGATCTCGTTTTGATTTTTATTTTGATTTTGATAAGCCGCATTAGCAATTAGGGCGGATAAGTCCTCTAGACATTGAAGTTTTTGTTCAAGCAAATAGGCCGACAACTTCTTCAAAGTGTCATTGGCCATTTCTACTTCTTTTTGTAGATTCATGGAACCTCCTCAATGATAGGAGAACTAGGAAGCGGCCTATAAGGAATGATAGCACTTGGCCGCACAAGATTTTCCATAGCCTCTTTCAAGGCATCGTTTTTCAATCTCTTGTGTAGAAAGGATTGGTACTGGTCGGCCATATTTGTCTTGGCCCATGAATCTGATTGGTCCGGTACTACCATCGTAAAATCTCACATCAACTGCATGGGATTCAACCTTGAATGGTTTGGTGTCTGCCCGCACCACTTCGACCTCTGCACCATTCCAAAACATAAGCATTTGGTGCAAAGATGATGGCACGCACCAATTGGAATGAATCCAATCTCTTCCAAGCAATGCATTATAAGTTGAAGTTGAATCAACCACAAAGAATGCGGAGAGTGATGTCTTCGAACCAATGGTAAGTTGTGTGGGTAAAATCCCCATTGTTTCTTTTATAGCACCAGAAAAATCACTAACAGTGACATTAGACTTGATTAAGTCAGCGGTGCACTTGCCAAGCTTCCTTAATGAGGAATATGGCAAAAGATTAACTATGGCACCATTATCAACCAGAACTCTATTCATAGGAATGCCATCAACATGAGCTTTGATATACAAAGGTTTAATGTGAAAAGTGGCTTGTTCATCAGGCTTGGTGAACACTATGGCTTTGGTGCCATCAATGTTGCCCCCCGAGTGTACAATTTCTTCCTTTGGAGGTAATTGAATGGTGTCATCATCATTCCCAAGTGGGAGTGGTTCATTAAGATCCACTTTTTCTTGCGTTTTTTGCTGCAAAGATGCAAGGTAAAGTAAGAACCTTGCAAAGAAGATGAATTGACCAAAAACAATGGAGTTTTCAGATTTTTCATGGAATTCTTCCGCTTGCATGGTGTCACTTTCATTTGTATTGTTATCTTCTTTATTGAGGTTGGCCTCTTTGGCCAAGTTAGCCTCAAGTGCATCAACTTTTGGAGTGGTAATATTCTCACCATCTTCCATAACATCTCCAAATGAACTAAGGTTCACTGAGAGATTGTCAAGATCATCCGCCCATTTGCGAGTGATAAGTGTGAGAACATGAGCGGCATTTTTCTCAATCTTGCTTCGCTCAACGGAAAGGTGTTTTGCCTCTTCAAGATGTTCAGCTTCTTTCTTCTTGAAGTTGGCATGTCTTTCTTTCAAGTAAGCTGTCTCAAGCAAAATTTCAGCTTTCCAATATTCCATGCCCTTTTTGACTATATCATCAATGGTCAGAGTGGTGACTTTGAATGGTGCCCAAGAATCAACTTCGAGCTCCAAATTCTCCAAGGAACTTCGTGCGAAGTAGTTGGATATTCTTTTTTCCAAGTCACTTTCTGGTGCACGAGCATTGTCTTCATCATCATTGGTGCAATCATTATTTGCGCCATCAATGTTGGACATGGTGTTGTTTTCTGGCTTTTGCACTGCTAGAACGGCAAGTTTTCGATAGAAAAGAATAGTTTCCATGTCAATTTTGCCTTCTCGAGCCAAATAATTGATGTCAGGAATGTCATGGCCAAGTGCGACTTCAGTCAAGGCACTGGCCCTAGCATCAAGTTCAGCCTCCTTCCAATTAAGTAGAAGTGCTTTTTCATCTAGCTTTGCATTTTTAATCAAAGCCTTGGCTTTTCATGGTTTATAACCTTTGGATACCAATTTTTCAATTGTTGTTGCGGAAATAATGAAGTGCGGCATTTCTTGCTTAGTGATATCTTTATCGGTGCAGCTTTCATCTACTTCCATAGGAGCTTTTTCCATCTCCTTTCTTTCTTTGGCCCTCCTTCGAAGCTCACGGCGTCTCCAAGTCTTTCGATTTCGCTTAATGGGCTGGCTGGGGAACTTGGGATGTTGCACCCTTTCCCAAGTGTCATTTTTAGCTTTTGGAGTCGGCTTCACCATCTTTGGCCGAATATTTTGAAGTGCATGCTCCTTTCGAAGTGCAACTTCTTCTTCAACTGCTGTGGTGCGGTATTCATCTTTCTTTTGATTCAACCAAGGCCTCATTTCATGCCTTGATCGTTTTGCACCATGCTTGGTTGAATTCTTAGCCTCTGGATCAAGCTTCAAGGATTCTTGAGATTGTTTTGCCACTGATGGCACCACATCAGAGGATGATGGCGCCATTGCAGAAGTGGATGTCTTTTCATGCCATTTTTTGTTCTCTTGATATGGAGAGTATCTCGCACGAGCACCTTGTTTAGGTTTAGAAAGCCTTTGTGCTTTCCTTTTTGTTGGTGCGACCTCTTCATCTTGGTGATGAGAAGTTAGTGCATAGAGCTTCCTTCTAGGTGCACCATTTGATTGCGAACTTTTAGGACGCACCAAATATTCCATTGGATGAATTGGTTGAGGATACTCAACTTTCTTTCTCGGATTTTGGAGCCTCAATGCCATTGATTTTGGTGATAATGGCTTGGTGCTTTGGAAACCCAAAGGCTTTGGCTCAGGATAAACATAGCCATACCTTTTCACTTTGGTGATGAGGTAACCAGCTCCATTTTTGGATTTTGGTGCGTCGGCGTTGGCATGTTCCGTCACCGAATCCGTCACCTTTGTTGTTGCATTTTCACCATTTTTTTCAATGGTGACACCTTTGGCCTTTTCTTCTTTTGTCAAGCGGCCACCTTTAGGAAAATTGATTGACACCATATGGATGGGTGCGGGGAAAGGGTCCTTGTCAACCTGCATCTCCTTTTTAGGTGCTTCAGGAAATTTGAGAAAACCTCTTTCAATTTTCTCTTGCACCACATTTTTGAAGACGGTGCAATCATTGGTGGAATGTGTCCACGAGTCATGATATTTGCAATATTTTTTATCTTTGATTTCCTCTTGCGGAGGTATGACATGGCCTGGAGGCAACTTGATCATATCTGATTTGTGCAAGAAATCAAAAATATTTTCAGCCTTTTGAAACATCAAATGAGTAGGCGCGGCCCCAATCATATGGTTTCTTCTCAGCTTATTGCTGATATGCCTTGGCAAATCTTTGCTGAGTTTGAGGATGTCCAACTCCAGCTTTCACCAAGGATGGGCATTCAATGGGGCGGTCTACTTTAACCACTTCAGCCACAGCAAGTTCGTAATTTGGCTCCTGATAATAGGTGCCATAAGATGAACTTCTTCTTTCTGCCTCCTCACGGAGTAAAGTCTCATATCTAGCAACTTTAGTGGACATTTCATAGAAGTCTCTGAAGTCCACACCTTCAAACTTCTTTTGAAGTTCAAGATCTAAGCCATTATGTGCAAGGTGCACGAACTTTGCTTCTAGGAGTGGGGTGCGGCACCTGTTCCGCAACTTCTTGAATCTAGCAAGGTAGTCCTCCGCTGATTCTCCTTTTCTTTGGCACAAGCGAGAAAGGTCACCCACTGAAACTTCAGGTTCGGTTCTATAGAACTGAGTGTGGAAAACTCTCTCCATTTCCTCCCACATTCTAACGGAGTTAGGTGGGAGATTGATGTACCAAGTAAATGTGTTCCCAGTAATGGAGTGCGAGAATAATCGCAACTTGTGGAAACCAAAACTTGCTTCTCCGCACTGAATAGTGAAGCGAGCAATATGCTCCAAAGTGGAGTGTTCACCAGAGAGGCCTGAAAAGCTTGGATTAAATTCAGGAATTTTATATCCCCTTGGGAAAGGATATAGCCGATCATACTCCTCCGGATACGAAGCTTGGAAAGTTGGACGGCTCATTCTCCTGAATCCAGGGCCAACAATGTCTTGTATCATTTCGGCAATCTGGTTTCTATTGATTTGATAGGGCATAGCCTCTTGATATGGTGCGATGGGCACTTGAGGTGGAGGTGCAGCATGGTGATATGCGGCTTGGTGGTGTACACCATTGCCATTCCTTGCACCATTTCTATTCTGCACCACATGATTGTTCGCACCATTGTGGTTCGCACCATTATGGTTTGCACCATTGTTGTTGGCGCCATTGTGGTTTGCACCATTGTTGTTTGCGCCATTCACCCTAGCATGGGGTGGCATATAAGCAACATTTCTTGCCTCAACTTGATTCATTTCACCATGATTGTCAGCAATCACTTCATCCAGAGGCAAAATAGGGTTGATTTGGCGAGCAAGAGCATTCTCCGCACCAAGATCAGTTTGAACAGCATCATTCCTCATGGGTGGAAGATTTTTGTTATCCACACCGTTGTTGATGGCATTATTCACACCATTCAATGGAATTTCATTATTCACACCATGATGGAGAGGTGGTGCGGGCAACTCTTCTTGTTGTCGCACCAGCACCAAGTGTTGGTTTTGCCCCCCAAGTGCGGCGTTCAAATTAGCAAAGTTTTAGGCATATTGTCGAGATTCGGCCTTTGCTTGGGCCAATTCTTGTGCTACCCTGTCGGCATTATTGTCCATTTTCTCGATGGCCTGCGTCAAAGCACGAATAGCAAGCCACAACTCAAGACTAGTGTTGTACGGAGTTGGCTGCACCATGAGTGGGTCGACCCACAATTCTTTCCACCCGAGCCTTGGCCTTCAAAGAAGTCCATGGCGTGGTTAGATGGGTCTTGTGGCCTCTTCCCATTTGTTTCCTTGTCCGACATAGCAAGTGCAGCAAACAAAGCAAAGAAAACGAAAAAGAAAGGGAAGAAAAAGAAAGGGAAAATAACGTAAAAAACAAAAAGAACAAGAAAATAAAAACCTTTTCAACAGCACCAAGATGAGATCTAAATCCTTGTTAGTCCCACCGGGCGTGCCAAAAAGAGATGTTCGCGCCAAAAAATCTCTTTGGAGATATTGGTGAAAGGGTACCGGGCGTGCCAACCAATTTTAACCGGAAATTGATAAAAGGATGCGAGAGAAATAAAAGTTCATTTTTGTAGGAAAAATGAAATACGTAGTGCGATGAAAAGTAAATGTTTGCTTGAAGTGCAGAAACATAAAATAAACCAAACGATTTGTGAATCCTGAATCAAAGTCACACCTAAGTGTTTAAATCATTGATTCCAGATCTAGATGACAAAGGAGATGCTGATGAAAAGGTTATTTTCTTGTTTTGTTGACAAAGAGATGTGATTTGATTACAACCAATATGTAAATACAAGAAGAGAACTTGTAAAAACAAGGTTGAAAAATAAAATAAAAATATTATCAAGTGAGAACTTGATTCACAAAGATGATTTGAAAGCGCAGGGGCTTGAAAGGATTGAAAGCACGGAGCTTGTTTGAAGATTTTTCTCTGAGGAGAGATGTTTTTGACCTGGAGTCAGAGTGTTTTGTCGTTGATGATGATGATTTGCTGTCCTTCAAAACGTTGGAGGCTGCCTCCTTATATAGGGGGGCGGCTTGCTAGGGTTAGGAAGATCTGACGGCTGAGATTAAACCCCTTCTGATTCATCTTGATCCTTTTCTGATTTGAATCCCTTAAATCAGGGAAATCCTAACCAACTTAATCAGCCACATAATCAGCACGTTTTGACCCTTGAAATGTGATAATTATCACATTTAATTACATAATTTTCGAATTCCAGAAGGTTCCAAAGCTTGGTGCAGCAAAAAGGGGTGAAAAGTCAAGTGCAGCGAAGCAGTATGGTGCAGAGATCACTTCCAAACGCCACGAACTTCGATTCTTCATTACTTGACCAATAAATTACACTCAATATGATTCCACTAAGCTCCCATTCAGGTTTCATCAAAATCAGATTAAGGAAATGGCTTAAACCGAGCTCAATCAGCCATAATGTCCTTAATTGCAAATTTAGCAAAAGTTGTGAAAAGTGGCAAATATGGCTTGATTCTTCCATATATCTTATATAACTCATGTAGTTCATGTTTCAAAGCTAATGGTGAAATTGCCATGCTCAATTGGTCCTGGGATTGGATTCTGTCCTTAATTGCAAAAAAATACAAGTTTTCCTCCGAGCTCGGAATGAGCTGAAATTTGGACAGAGTGTTCTTCATGATATTTTGAACAACTTTAATAAAGGGTGTCTCCCCAAATTCCTTCATCTTCCTTTCCGAATTCTAAACCCTAATCCCTTTATCCTTAATTGCAAACTTGTAAAAGTTTTAATCCGGGAAGGGCCTGATTTCAATTTCAGGGGCATGGGCCGTCCAGACCCAATCTGTACAGTATATGGGGTGGCCCAAATGTATTTTCAACATAATTTACTTAATTTCTTTAATTTAATTAATTAAATTAAAAGAAATTAAGGACTTAAAGTCAAAGGTCAATCCTTTCCTTGGTTGACTTTGGCCTATGGTGGACTAAATCCAACCATCCATAGGACTTTTGGGAATAAATCTCAGCCGTTGATTATACACCACCATGTACATTTACAATTTTACCCCAATTGTAAATTGTGGTATAAACAGAATGATATGATAGGACAGTACCATTTAATAATTTTTCGTCAAGGTGGAGTCAAAATAATGAGAGGTTCCTCTATTATAGTAAAAAACATCCAATTTGTAAAATATCTAATTTCATCTGTGCTAAAAGTGATACATTTCACAATCTTTTTTAAGGAAATAATATAGTAATTAAAAAAAATCGAACGTAAGTAAGTTATGAATTTAGATATTATTATACTATACTACTATATATATTATTTTGGTATCTTAACAAAATTACTAAAAGGTCCAATATATTTTTTTTAAAAGAATAGAGATAACTAGTCTATATTTATATTTTCTCTTAATATTTTTTTAAGAATTGTAACATGTCTATTTTTATGCATACTACCCCTAGTCACACTACTTTTGTACACTACCATTTATAACCGTTGGATGTAAGCTTGATTTGAATAACAACCGTTGGATATAGGTAGTTGTTTATACCTCAATTTACAATTGAGGGTAAATTGGTCTTTGCATAAAGTAAATTAAGATGTGTGGTCAAGATTTAATCAGAAATCCTGATGAAACTTAGTTTCTGCACCACCCTGATTCTGTCAGAATTTGGAAACTCTTGCAATTAATTAAATTAAGGCCAAAATTAATAATTAAATTAATTAATAATTATTATTTTTGGAATAATTATTATTAATTACTCCTTTTATGCCGCCCCTACCTATGGGCTGTGGTGTAGCAAGCCTCAAGGGTGCAGCTTCCTTAGATACAGCAGCCTGATACCTCAGGCAGAAAGTAAGTAAAGGAGTTGTATGCTACCTGACCATGCAGGTGGGAGATATATCATGGAATAAAATAATCTAAGTCTTTCCCATACCTAGGGAAGGCCGCCCTAGTCAATAGGAAGCAGCCTCCTCACCCCTTGCACTGAGGAGACAGGGAGTAAGAGAGTATCAGCAAGAGAAACAGTCACTGAACTAAGGGAGGTGTGAGATATTATCACTCACCACCCTCATATATGACCACCTTGGTATAGTGGTCAAGCCGTCCTAGCTAGTAGTACTCCTCCGGGAGGTAAACTTGCATTCTGTTCAGTTAAGGACAAAAAAACGAGGTCAAACCAATTGAGCTAGCTAGGGGGTGCGGCTCCAAAAAGGGGTTTTACCATGATGTTCCTTGTTACATGTAGGTCATCCTGGTGAAATTTCATCTCAAACAGACTTCGTATGAAAAACTTATGCAAGTTTTTCAGTTAAGGACAGTTTGAGGTGTCAAACCTACTTCTCTATGCTAGAGAGTTCGGTTTTACTTAGAATTTTTCTCATAGTTTTGTGAGGATAATCTAAGTCTACTGGTGGAAAATCAGCTTCGTTGGATTTAGAATGAAAAACTTATGCTAGTTTTTCATTTAAGGACAACTCAGGGAGAGAAACCTAGTTCACCATCAAGGGGACCTCGGTGTTACTTAGAATTTTTTTGATAGTATTATGTGGATATTCTAAGTCCCTTGGCAAAATTTAAACTCATTCAGACTTAGAATGAAAAACTTATGCTAGTTTTTCATTTAAGGACAATTTGAGGTAAGAGGTTCGGTTTACTATGAAGGAAGGCTCGAACTAAGCCAAGATTTTAACCATGGTCTATGGCTGGTATACGAACCCTACTGGTAAAGTTTGAACTCGATCCAAGCTCGTTTGTAACTTTTACACCTGCTTCAGTTAAGGACAAAGTGGCTTTATCACCCTGGTTTAGCCATAGTTCTTAATTAAGAGATATTTTCATGATTTGAAGAGCTAGATATGGCTAAGTATGAGTGATTTTGTGGTCAAGGTACTTAGTTCCATGACCAGGGTCACCTATCAGCCAATCAAGTGATATCAGCTCATAGGAGGCAACAGAGACTACACCTGATACAGCAGATGTAATCCAGCACCTCATGCTACCTAGTACCTCATGTTACCTAGGTATCATGAGGAGGGAGTCGCCTATCACCATGAGGGACGCCTCATCCTCCTCTCCTCACCCTCCTATCACCTGCTGCAGCAACCAGAAGGAGAGGGAAGCTTCACTGCAACTTCCTGGAAGTTTCCTCCGACCAATCAGAAGAGTTCAACTTCCTCAGCAAGTAAAGCGCACCAGATTTCTGCCCATGCCGCCCCCTATAAAAAGGAACCAGTTCCAGAGTTTCAAATCAAGTCCTGCACTTCACAACTTGCTCCGGCAAAAAACTAAGCTCCGCGCTTATTTTCTCTCTGGCTCCGCGCCTTTTTATTCTTGTTCATCACGAGTTATTACTCGTTCTTCAAATTTCCTTTGTTCAATCTTGTCTACTGACGTTAAAACACAAATCTCTTGTTTATTTTAGAAAAGACGGCAATCAAATTGTCCTTTCCCCCCTTGTTTCTTGTTATCTCATTTAGGAAGTCAATCTAGTAGATCAATGATTTAAATGCTTCGGTGTGACTTTGATCCAGTCCCCACAAATCGCTCTGATCTTTTTAATCTGCTGCATTTGCACCAGATCTAGTTGTTTACGCTCTCTTTGTCAATTTCAGCAAATTGACTGGCACGCCCTCATGCTGTTATTAAGTAGTTTTCGCAGAAACTCTTCCAAGAGACTTTTGGCGCAACAGTTGTGTAGCAAAGTAGTGTGGCTTATGGTAGTGCAAATAACTTTACCGTTTTTACAATTCAGATTTAGCAGCCCTCTCAAGGCCAAATCGGGAAAATAATTGTCTGTGAACCGCAAAACACTTATAAAATCTTTATTTTGATAGCATTTTAGACCAGAAAATCTTAAATAACTTATTAAGTACAGTTTCTTCCAATTTTATCAAAACTCAAAACATTATACTTGCTATTAATTTTATATACATATGCCCCAATGAGTGACATTTGGTGTTTTGTTTCTTTGACAAATGTCCTTTATTAAACTTCTATTGTTTTTTTTAGTTCACACCATAGAAGATTAGTGGAATATTAATGATACTTAGATAAAAACCAATGTATCATAATAAATGTTGTTTTTTATTAAGATAAAGTGATTTTTTTATCCAAAGATAAAGTGAATTTTTTATTGCTTTTGTTTTGCATTTTAATTTTATTCTTTAAAAAATGTTTAAAAAGAGTCAAAGTATTTATGAATTAGAATTTATTGGGTGAATAATAAATATTTACTACCTTTTAAGTTTCGAGGTAACTACAATTATCTCTTGCATATAATATTCATGAAAAAAAACTATCCATTTTCTTCATGTAAAATTTACTTTAAAAACTACTATCAATTATAAAAAGCCAATTCAATTCGAGTAAAAAAAAACAATTCAAAAATAATGAAAGACTCATGAAAAAAAATGACACTGATAGGAATTTTTTTTCCCACAAAATATATCAATTATGACTTGAACATAGTAAATAAGTATGTAAACGATCTTTAAAAAAACAACTAATACAAACATTTAGAGCAACCATTTGTGTAGATGAAAGAAAACAACCCAAGCATAATCTCTAAATGACCAAAAAAAAATATTTGAACTTATAATTTGCTTTCCCTATACGGAAAATTCTTATTAGCATATTTCAAATAAATTTCTTAATTTAATTTTCTTAAAAGAATTATTATAATATAACACCCGCACGCGAAGCGTGGGAGGTAGGACTAGTGTTATCTATATCTATACTATATATAAAAGTACGAGTTTTGTGAAACTTTTGAAATACCTATTATACCCTTATTTAATTTTTGAAACGCCTATTATATCCTTATTTGTCTAACATTTTCTAAAAATTGCCATTATACAATTAATTTTTAATTTTGTTAATTTTGTTAATTTGCATTTAATTAATCGATAGTTTTTCATTAAACAAATTACTATTTCAGCGTATTTCTTAAAATTTCTTATGTGAATGAAGTCTAAAACCACATGATTTGATAAGATTTTATATACAAACCCGGTAAGCAAATGCTTTAATCCTAAGGATCATATACATGTGTAATTCAACTCATATAACTATGCAATAATCTTCCAATGTATCAAATGCAACTCTGAAAACATTTATATGTGCTCTATACAACATTCCAATGGTTAGGTTTTGAGAGTTTTTTTCTTAAGGATATGAAACTTTGAAAATAAAATGGCAGTTGAATTTTATACTCCCAATTCCCAATACTATTTCCAAAATCTTTTCCTTTACACTCTATATTTTTTCCTTTAAAATTGAGGGATGTTGACTAGTCACCTAATGATATTCAATATTCATTCTAAAACTGAAAATCCATAAATTGCAAAAATAACTTTAACACCAGTATCATAGGTCATTTCAGTTTCTGATTGAGCGGATTTTTTTGGTCGAATCGAGTTGGATAGAGTTTGGCTTCAAGCAGTCGAGTTAGTAGTATACTTAAGATTTTAATTTTCATTTCATTTAAACATATTAGGTCACGTGCAAAGCACGTGAAAGTGATGTTGACCGGTCACCTAATGACATTCAATGTTCAATCTAAAACTGAAAACCCATAAATTGCAAAAATAACTTTAACACCAGTGATCATAGGTCATTTTGGTTTCGGATTGAGCGGATTTTTTGGTCGAATTGGGTTAGATAAGGTTTGGTTTCAAGCGGTTGAGTTAGTAGTATACTTAAGATTTTAATTTTCATTTAATTTAAACATATTAGGTCACGTGCAAGGCACGTGAAAGTAAACATTTAATTTTTAATTTTATTATTATTTATATATTAAAAATAAATGAGCCTTATAATTTTTCGTTTTTCTTTTTGGGTTGGAAATAATTTGGACTTCCTTAAGTCATTTTCTATCCGGCAAAAAAAAAAAAAACAGTTTCTATTTCCTTCCTGCTTTTTTTATTTTAATGTATTTATTTTTTAGAGAAATTCTATTCTACTAATCTTTCTTTTTTTGGCCAAAGTACTCTACTAATCCGACTATTTTTCTCTACTATTTTTTCCTTTTTCCAATTTTTCGTTTATTTAAAAAATTATAAACTCTACTATCAATTTTTTAATGTATTTAATTTTTAGAGAAGTTCTACTCTACTAATCTTTCTTTTTTTTTTTGACCAAGAGTACTCTACTAATCCGTTGACTATTTTTCTCTACTATTTTTTTCTTTTTTCAATTTTTCATTTTTTTAAAAAAATTATAAACTCTTTATAATTGCTAGACTTCTATTACGTATTAAGCTAGGAATTAAAAACCCAACTAAATCCTCATAACAATTTTTTTTATTTTATTTTAATGGTAATCCACTCTTTCTAGACTTATATCTAAATAAACAGTTTATTTTAAATTAATTATATTAAGTTGTTCATATGCCATTATTTAAAGTTTTATAGTTTTACTCAATTAAAAACTCTATCTTTATTTAATTAAGTCTAATATTCTTACAATTTTATTTTAATTAAAAAACTTAAATATTATAATTTTTAAATATACTTAAAAACTCTATTTTTATTTTATTAAATCTAATATTTTTATACCTATTTTATTTTTACCATTTTACTAATCTAATTAAAGTTTTTTATTTTTACCATTTTACTAATCTAATTAAAGTTTTTAAAAATAAAAAGAAGAGTAACACGCAACTATTTCCTTTAACTTATAAAATCAAAGGAGTCAATCGGGTGGGTTGGACGGGTTTCGGATTCGGGTCATCTGGAATGAGACAGGTTATTTTTTCGGGACATTCGGGTTTCGCCTCATCTAGGTTCAGGTCATTCGGGTCACGGGGCTGTTGGGTCTAAAGTCAGGCGGGTTTGGGTTTTGGCCTCAGGACACTTGGATTTTAGGTCATTCGGGTTTTGGGTTTTTCGGGTATAGGACTCGAATTCAATTGGGATTTTATTAAATAAAATATAATTTTAGTTTATAATATTCTTGGATCATTCTGGTTAACTTCTAGGATTATTCGGATTACGGGTTTGTCGGGCTTGCATAAGATGGTTTGGGGTCATTAATTTTTTTTGGTCAAATCAGCCTAGCCACGTTGGACGGATTATCGAGTTTGAATCAGATTTGACAGCTCTACTTATAAATAATTTCAATTATTATTTTAAATTTCTTTTAATTTAAATACGATAGATCACATGCAACGCACGTAGAAGTGAAGACTAGTTTATTTTTTTTTTTCCAAAAGACTAGTTTAATTAAAATACATGTAAAAATGTGTAAAAAACCATTTTTTTTAAATGACGATTGTTGCTCTGCAGGAACCATTTTTTAATTAATTCCTGATGAATTGATGGCACGTGTCACAAGTAGTAAATTTCCATAAAAAAAAGAAAAGGGATGATGGCACATGTAACAACTCACAATTATCAAAAAATCTAATACAAAAAAATCATGTGGACATGATCATTTTAAAATTCATTACCCGCACCACCAAAAATTCGTTTTAAAATTCATGAAGAGTAATTTAGCTGGAACGCCACTGTCTACCTCACTCTCCAGTCTACAGTCTCCAGTCTCCATCCATATAAAGTACATCTCCGCGGGTTGGCCTCAATCGCCGTTTTCCATCCACACGGCCACTAAATGGCTCCTTCCATATTAGCCTTACTCGGCACCCTCCTCCTTGCAACCATCTCTGCCTTTTTCTACATCTCCCGCACCACCAAAAATGGCCGGAAACTTCCACCGGGTCCCCGTGGCCTACCGATAATCGGCAACCTCCACATGCTAGGCACCCTCCCACATCAAAACCTTCACTATCTAGCCAAAAAATATGGGCCCATAATGTCAATAAGGCTAGGCTACATACCAGCCATCGTGGTTTCATCACCGGAAGCCGCCGAGCTCTTCCTCAAGACCCACGACGTCGTTTTCGCGAGCAGACCCAAAGTCCAAGCTTCCGAATACTTGTCCTATGGTTCCAAAGGCATGGCTTTCACAGAGTATGGTCCGTATTGGAGAACAGTTCGAAAATGGTGTAATCTGCATCTCCTGAGTGCTTCCAAAGTTGAACAATTTTCCCCTGTGAGGAAGGCGGAGATTGGGTCGCTAGTACAAACATTGAAGAAGGCGGCGGCAGCGGGGGAGACGGTGGACCTTAGCCAAAAAGTCGGTGAGGTGATTGAAAACATCATGTTTAAAATTATTTTTGGACGATCCAACTACAAGAATGGTACATTCAGCTTGAAACCGGTTATCGAAGAAACCTTGAGCTTAACGGGATCTTTCAATTTATCGGATTATGTGCCTTTTCTTGCTCCACTTGACCTTCAGGTAAATTTACTTCTTTCCCTATTCACATAGTAATTGATTTTTTTTTTACATCAAATTATTGTTTTTGGTTGAAAACAGATTAATTTTTTTCCATCAAATAAATTTATTTATTACTTATTTGTCAAATTTTCCTATATATATGTTAATTTTTTTTAACTTTGATTGTTGGATATTATATATACTAGATTTTTTACCCACGCTTCGCTGCGGATTTAAACACTTTAATGCAATCATATATATATATATGTGAAGTAGATATTGATTGTGTATTGGTTCTGTCAAGGCTATAATGATCTTGATAAAGATTGAGATGTATATGATTTAAAAAAAAAAACGAAATTAAAGTCTGAGACATTTATAGGGGAGAGCATTAAGCGGTTCAAACCGCTTAAACCGATCGAAACCGACTGTTAATAGTGTCGAAAAACCGTTAAAGCGATTCGGTCGGTTTAAACGGTTTGAACTGCTGAAACTATTTGTTAGGCGGCCGGTTGGCGGTTTTAGTTTTTTTGTTTAAAAACCGACCACTAAACCGTCCGCCTAACAAATATATATATAAAAATTAATAATTTTAGTTTTAATTTATAATTTATATATAAGTTTTTAATCTTAATGTTTTAAAATAATTTTTATATTTATATTTAACATTTAGATATAACAAATTTAATTAAAAACGAAATTCATATAATTTTTTTTTAGTTTGTAAAATTTAAAAAAGAAATATAAATCAAAACCGCGAAAACCGACCGAAACCGACCGCCACCGACAAAAACCGACTAAGTCGGTTTCTTATATGTGTCGATCGGTTTAAGTCGGTTTTCAGTTTCTTATATTATAAGGCTACACATATATCAAGGCACCCCTTTTATTGCAGGAGTCTTAATCATTTGGAGTAGGATGTAAGACAGTGAAAATTGTAGTGAAAGTTTGACAGGATAAAATGTTGCAAGGAAAACAATTCAGATCAATATTATTCGGCCAAAAAAAAAAAGGATCAATATTGTATCTGTAAAATGAATGCACTAAGAGAGCTTAAAAAACCCTTATGAGTTACAAACTGTAGTTCTGCAATGATTTCTCAGAAGACCTCCTCTATTGATAGTTTGATCTGAAAGTCCAAGAGTGAAGACATTCTTTCCACAAGTATCTTCAGTAGTAGCTGGTAACTTTGTATGATTATCTTGCACTTGACCTGATGACCTCCACACTAATCAAGGCTTGAGCTAATTTTCTAAATATAACAACCTCAATGTTTGTTGTCTCATCCAGCATGAACAAAAACAGCTGCATTCTACTCACAACAAATTGTAATAGTTTTATCAATAATTAAGCAAAACATAAAGCTCAAATCACTCACATAAATTTGAGAGTCACCAAACCATGCTCCGAGCATGTAAATTTGTCATTCTTTCGATAAATTTTCAGTGAACAATCATGGTAGACTTCAAAATACCCACCATTAGCGGTATTAATATGCTGAACCCTAACTCAAATGATTTCATCAGCAAATTTTTAAAAAAAAAAAAAAGAAGGGAAGAGAAAGCTTAGCGTCTTCAACTCAGAGCAGCCAGAACATGACTGATCTATAGCTTCATCCTGCCTTGAAGGACTACCTGAACATTAAACACAACCTAATAACAGAGCGTATTGGCAACATCCCCAGTAGAATATCTAATTCCACATATTATATTTTGCATAAGATCAACAATTTTCCAGCATAACAGCAAAACAATTTCACTTAGCTTATTAGGCAAATTATCATTAATATGATTAAAGCCAAACTTTGGTTTTAATGACCTTAAGTTGCAATGTCAGTTTATTCACATAAACACATACAAACAGAGATTTGAAACAATAACATGATGCATAGCCAACCAAGCATCAGGCATATTTCAGGATAAAAAAAATTTAGCTGACATCAAGAAGTTTGAAAAAACAACAATAATAACATCTAATATAATTCAAAGCCAAATGTTAAACAAATTACTCACCTTATCAGTCTAGAACTTTTTTCAAAAGTACAGCTTCACCATCAGACATATTCCAGGTGCAACAACATTTCGCTATTTCTTGTCAAGCTTTGAGATGGCTCGACATTCAAGTCGATAGATCTTCCAATCAAACAACTAAAAATCAATGACAGAATTACTTGTTAAGCGCTAACTTTAAGTTGATCAAGATGAACTTCTACCTGACATTTTCTAAGGTTAATGGTTCTGAAACATCCCTGACATAATTGCATGTGGGAGAATCAGATTTGTTACCTGGCATTTCTTCTCTCTACAGTCTTAAGGCTTCCAATCTACCTGCTTTCATGGAGAACAGAAGGCGTCATCAACTTCCCATCCATCCTTCTTGTTGAGTTTCTTAGCATACCCTTGGTTACTCAAGAACTTTGGGTCCATCTACATATTTTTCACAACAAAAGAAAGACCAACATATTAAATGGTATACTCCATTGTGTGCGTGCACTATTTAATTTTCCACTATTTAATAATGAACATGCCAAGTAATTAAGTATTAATAAAAGATAAATAACTGACTTAAATTTCATACCGGATACAAAAGGGAGTCCATTGTGAGCTCATGGTTCTCTAGCCAACCTGCATGCAAAACCAAAATCTGAAAGCATAAGAGAAAACCAAATCAAAGTAGCCAGTTCTTTTCTTTGAAGAGGAAGGTGCAAAATCACTTGGAATAATTCAAAGATCACATAACTCTTACACTATAGCAATTTGAAACTCTGGTGAGATTCAAGTTGATAGTCAATTAAATATCATAAAATATGTGAAAATACTGAAGTTGTGACAGATCATAATAGATGACTAATCCAAAGATAGAGAGAATAGTAGTGAAAAGGAAATCATTTTCAACTTGCACTATTAATTAAAACCATCTGTTCATTCAATCAACTAGCAAACTTTGTAAGATTGTATTTTTTATGCCTATTAACATAAAACAGAACTAAATAACCAAAAAAAATGGTAAATAAGATTGTCACCCCACCACCTTAAGAGTTGTGAATTTCTCATCAAAGTTTGACACGTTTCGTCCACCCCTGTAAAATAGATGTTCACCATCATTTAAGATACAAAAATAAAAATATATAAATATGAAACTGGAATGGAAAAAACAAAAACCAATAGCACTCAAAACAACCTGAAAAAGAAGTTAGAGCAGATAGCAAACAATTATAAAATCAACAACATAAAGTCTATATAGAACAATAAGAAGAGCAAAGCTTGATCATTTCCATGGCCTGCTACCTCACCTATGCATACCAAAGTTGAAATTATAGTACCTTAAACACGAATGTCAACATATTTGCTAGTATTAAACTCCTCAGAAATAAAATCTGTATAAAACAAACAGTTGAAAACATATAAGTAGAATAATGTAAGTTTCAAAGTCTAGAAGAATCTAAAGTTACAGTTCACTCTTAGAAAATAAAAATCCTTTCTTTGCTCTTGGCATAAAGCATAAATATTCCAAATCCAAGAACCAAATCCAGAATCTCAAAGTCATGCAAGAAAACAGAAGAGTGTAAACACTTGAAAATTGAAAACAAATCATCTAATTTTTTCCGAAAAAAAAATAGTTAAATAAAGGAAATCTCTTGAATGAATGTACCTGACATGGAATAAATGAGACCCAATCTTCACCTGAAAATTGAAAGCAAACAAGAGAATGGGAAAAAAAAAATCGGTACCAAGAAACTTATCGCTGGCGAGAAAATGCTGCAATTAAACGAAAATTTATTAACTAAATATCTTAACAAAGAAAAGTGCAAATTTGAGTAATCAATGAAGGAAAGAAACAGGGGTGGTGAAAAAAAAAAGGACAAAAACGAACCTCTATTGCAGCCCATAGGTGACCAAAGATGGTTGATAGACCATATAGAACCCTCATCTGTTTTCCCTCTCCTGTCATCACCACTTAAACATTTGACAGCAAAATCAAATTAATTAAACTTAATTGCAGCCAAAATCTCACCAAATGCTTGACATGCAAACCAATCTACTTCTCTTTATAATTTCTTTTTGCCAGACCCCTTTCTCTCTGCTCCTCTTTCTTCTCGCTAGCCCCTCTATCTGCTTTTCATCGCGAGCCTCGAACCCTCGACAATTCCGCTCCCTTTGTAGAGGGAAGACCGAAATGACAAAGAAGTGAGGGGAATAAGAGCATGCAAAATGAAATGCAGGAAACCCAAAACATCAGAAAGTTAATCCACAAAGAAATTAAAGACACAAAACCTGCGTTCATTGGCTCCGGCGATATTAGGTTGGATAGGAGCCGGCCAAAACTCTTCAAAGGGAGGATTTTTTTAGGGGCGACCAAATCTCTTCGAATCCCACTGCCGGATCTGCAAGCCCTTAAATTCGGGCAAGATCTGGCTACATCCGGCAAGCTTTGACCGGCCATGGCTGCCCTCCCCTGCCTCATTTCTCTATTTTCATTCTCTGCCCTTTTTTGTTCGCTGTCTTTGTTTTATGGCAGATGGTCTCATTTAACTATGCAATAAGTTGATTTGAGATATTGAGTTTATGTTCTACGCTACCTTATTTCCTGCTAGACGGATTTGGTCTGCCTTGTTTGCCATGGTTTTTTTTCCTGTGGATTCGTCGGTGGCTTCTCGGTATGTCTTTGATTGCCTCTAGCCTTATTCTTGGTTACAAAGAAAAAACCCTAATAAACTTTAGCCAGGTGACTACGAATTGCCAAGCGAAATATTGTTTTTTTTTTGGTTAGCCAATTCATTCAAATTAAATTAAAAAAAAATCGTTATACCAGGCACACGCGTGATCTATAGATCATGGCACTCACTTTGTGAGTGAAGAAATAAAAAGGTAGTTTACAGTAGTTTTCTTTTTTTAGCACATTTAAATTGGTAGTTTTTTTTAAATGATATAAATAAAAATTATTATTATATATATCCTTGGTGGTTTATTTTCAAATGGGTAGTTTTAATCTTTTAAAAACTGAGTTTGTATCCGAGTCAACTCGTGACACAAACTCAGAACTTCACATCATAATTATAATTAGTATAGATAATTAGTATAGATGGTCTCATTTTTTAAACTTATATTTATGTATAATATCTATACTAAGCTAATTATAATGTCAAAACCTGAGTTTGTCTCACGAGTTAATTCGGAGACAAACTCAGTTTTTTAAAAATTCAAAATAAAATAAAAACTACCTATTTTAAATAAAACTACCATTAGAATTTCACCAAAAAAAAAATACCAATGGAAGATAAATATAATATTTAAATTTTATTTATATTATTTAAAAGAAACTACCAATTCAAAAAAAACTGTCATAAAATACCTTATAATTATTTTATTTTCATATATACCCACTCACGTAGTGAGTACCCTATGTCTTGTAAAAATTTATATCTTGTAAAAATAACGTGGCTGGGAAGTGGGAGTCAAACTCAGGGTAAAAAAAAAATTCTGATGAAAAAAAAAAGACTGTAAGATGAGAGAATGGTCGGTCAGAAGTATATGAAAGCAAAACCAAAACTGCAAAACATGCAAAAAGTTGACAACAAAAGTCTAGAAAAGAAAATGCCTTTTGAAAAGTAAATTGCAAGTTCCAAGGTGTTGACCATAAAAACTGAAACAAATTTTCTTGGCTTGGCTTGATATGAGTTTGTAGAGAGCTTGGCTTGACTTGAGCCACTTATTCCATATAGAGGAGAGTTCTTAGACTGACTTGAATCCGAGCCAAGCCAACTCAACAACTATATATATATATAGTATATAATCTTACTAAATTGTATTAAGTAATTAAATAACTAAACCCAAGTATAATTAGCACACAAACAATTAACACAAAAAAATAAGTTTATACTCTACATTAATTCCAAAACTATTATTATAATCATAAGTTAAACTATTAACTAAAAATTAAAAAATAAAAAATAAGTCTACATCAAGACCATATATTCTAAATCAAATATATATATATACATACTACATATTATTTGAATAAACATATAGAAATTACTAAAAGATCCCTACCCCGGATTAATGAGGAGCGAGAAAACTAATTTTTTTCGTCTTTTCCCACTTGGCCGATTATTTAAATGTCCTAACTTTTGATTCTTGAGGTGATTAAATAACTAGACTTTTTGGTCATTTCTCAATTGACTTTAATAGAGTAGTTGAATTACTAAAAGATCCCTACCCCGAATTAATGATAAGTTGGGTGGAATACTAAAATATCCCTATCCTGGATTAATGATAAGTTGGAGAAGTAATCTTTTTCGTCTTTACCTACCTGGCAGATTACTTAAATGTCCTAAACTTTAATACAGTAGTGGAATTACTAAAAGATCCCCACCAAGGTTTGTTTTTGGAGTTAGAGAACTTATTTTTTTTCGTATTTTCCTATTTGACAGATTACTTAAATGTCCTAACTTTTGATTCTTGAGGGGATTAAATAAGTAATCTTTTTGGTCATTTCTCAATGGACTTGAATAGAGTAGTGGAATTAATAATTGATCCCAATCAAGGATTGATGATGAGCTAGAGAACTAACATTTTTCGTCTTTACCTACTTGGTAAATTACTTAAATGTCCAAATTTTTTATTCTTGAGGGGATTAAATAACTGAACTTTTTGGTCATTTCTCAATTGATAAATGACTCAAAAAGTTGCATGTCATATTCTTTTATTTCCTTCTTTCCCCTTACCTTTTTGGTAATTACAAGATTTCTAGAACCAGATTTAGTTAATTGCACCCTCCAATTTGTCAATTCCACAAGTGCTGCATTTATTGACTTTGTTTTTTTTCTTGTCGATTATTTTTTGAAAAATATGTACCTTAAAAAAGGAAATAGAACAATCCCAATAAACAGGTAAAAACACTGTCTCCATTTTAAATTTACGACGAAAATATTTTAATATATGCATGGTGATAAATAATGATTCTAAAAAAAGAACGTCCGTAGTACTAGCGCGAACCGATCAACTTGTGGACTATTATTCTAAATCAAGACTATTCTTTAAATCAACAATATAATCTTACTAAACTATAAGTAATCAAATAACTAAACCCAAGTATAATTAGCACCCAAACAATTAACACAAAAAAATAAGTCTATACTCTACATTAATTCCAAAACTAAAATGGACTATACTTATAATCATAAGTTAAATTATTATTTAAAAATAAAAAAATAAAAAGTAAGTCTACATCAAGACCACAAATTCTAAATGATCAAATGGACTATTATTCTAAATCAAGACTATTGTTTAAATCAACAATATTAAGTAATAGGATTATATATAATATAGCATGCCTATTCAACTAAGATCAACTCTAATAATAAAAAATTTATTCAAAGCATGATCATAAATCAAACTAAAATTAACATGTACATGATAGTACTACACTAATCCAACATAACTAAGCTCTAATTAAGTATGCTAAAAACTAAACCAACCTCTATAAACACTAAGGGAGATAAAAAAATGATATGACATGAAATCTAAATCCTAACAATGACCAACCTCTATAAACACTAAGGGAGACAAAAAAAAATGACATGATATGAAATCTAAACCCTAACTATGACATGACAAACCCTAAGTGAGATAAAGCCAAACCCTAACAAACAATATAAACCCTAGGTGAGATAAAAAAAACATGAACAATCATATTCACCCTTGCCAACTACACCAAATTACATGAAAACCAATGGTGGAGGGTAAAAATGGATTGGAATGCCCGGATTGCCCCTAAGAGTTCTACGAAATAACAAAAAAACCAAAAAACCATGCAAATAGTATCTCAAATGAATGTGGTGAGAGAATAAGGTTGCCCCTCAAGTAATTCACACTTCAACTATTATTGTTTGTTTATATATGTTAATTAATAAAGGCGCCAAACAAAAACAAATAAATTACAAAGTTAGATAGCAATTAACACCAAGGTATTTCTTGTTATATTTTTGGTGAAATTGATGTAATGTTAAAACATGTTTAGCTATAGAATTTTATTTATTTATTTATTTTTTGCTACTTTAGCTACAGAGTTTTAATAATCTATATATTCAACTTTTTTGTAATTTGGAAATGAAGTGTAATAATGAATTGATTTCAACTAAATCTATACATATCCAGGGATTAACAAGAAGGCTTAAGATCACAAGTAAGGTCCTTGACGAAATTCTTGAGAACATAATTGATGAACATGAACAAAATATGACAAATCCTGAGGAGCAACAACTTCACAGGGATTTTGTTGATGTGATGCTTTCGTTATTGAATAAATCCATGGATCCCCATGACGAAGAGCACAAGTACATAATTGAAAGAACAAACATCAAAGCTATATTGTTGGACATGTTTGCAGCTGCATTTGACACTTCTGCTACGACTGTTGAGTGGACAATGGCGGAACTTCTGAGGCATCCTCAAGTAATGTTCAATGTTCAACAAGAGTTAAAAGACGTCGTCGGAAAAAATAGACTGGTGGAAGAGTCCGATCTATCCAAATTAACTTATTTAGATATGGTCATAAAAGAAAGTATGAGGTTGCATCCGGTTGGTCCGTTATTACTTCCACGAGAGTCCATTGAAGATATTACAATTATGGGATATTTCATACCGAAGAAGTCACGGGTCCTCGTAAATGTTTGGTCCATGGCACGAGATCCAAATGTATGGTCGGATAATGCCCAAGAATTCTTTCCAGAAAGGTTCAAGGATAGCAACATAGACCTTCGAGGAAAAGATTTACAACTCATTCCATTCGGATCTGGTCGTAGACGATGCCCCGGAATGCAATTAGGCCTAGTAAATGTTCGTCTAGCTTTAGCTCAATTACTACATTGTTTTGAATGGCAATTGCCTGATGGCATTTTGCCTAGTGAATTGGACATGACCGAAAAATTTGGTCTCTCGTTGCCAAGGGCTAATCATTTGCTTGTAAAGCCTACTTATCGTTTACTTGCTCAGTAAACTATGAAGAATGAATAAATAAATAGATAAATAATATTCTAATTGCGTGGATGGCAATTCTTAATGTTTTCTATTTTTTTTTCACAAATTCTTAGAATGATGCGTTCTATAGAAATAAGGGTCCGTTTAAAGGGTGTCCACCCGAGATTGTAAAATTCATTAATTGCTTATATAAAAAAACTATTGTCTTGACAGTTTTTCAAATAAAATCACTATAACAACTGACCTTATAGGAAAATTGTTTTCAATTTTTCTTTTCGGATTCAATCTCATAATGTCTCTTTCGGCCAAAAAAAAAACCCCTCGTAGTCTCTTTTATCTCATTTTGTACAAAATTTCAATCTCTTCTGAACCAAACTTTTTTTCTTTCTTTTGCATTTGTTAAACTTGAAATAGTATCACCAAAAACCATTTTTAACAATGTTTTGATAGAAGTTTTCATATATTTTTACTAGAAAGAAATAAGAATGAAATTAATTTAAAAAAAAAAAACCAATAAGCCAATTTATGGGACTTCTTGTACTCATTTTAAAATAATTAATCTAATCAAACTGAATACAGATTAACAAGAGTAAAAAATAAAGTAATTTTTCAAATTTGACCTCCTTTAGAGGGTGGTGCTCGTGAATGGGCAAGGGAAATCATGGTGGTTTGAGCTGGATGATTGTTCTTAAGAGAGAAAGGAATGAGAAAAATGAGGAAGCCATGAAAGGCATTTTTATTGTTTCCGTTTTTCTGTATTCAGAAAAAAGGCATAATTAAAAATTTCCTTTCACTCTGATAATCATCGTGTCTCCTAGACCCATCCGTATTCAACAAAAAACAGCCCACTGGTGGAGGAAGCCATGAAATTAATTGTCCCGATGCACCCCCTTGTTCCTTAATGTGGAAAAAAACTTGACCAGCCTCCAAAGTAAGCTTAATTGCATAAGCTAAAATATGTTCCGCTAACGGAGGCTCTGAATTAAAGATCAAATCATTCCTCGCCTTCCACATACTCCATAATAAAAGTGGGAAGAAAGCATTCCAATGAAAACCGTCACGTACCTGGGATTTGTTGGTCCCATAATCAAACAACCTAGCTGCAAAATTTTGAGTGCCATCCACAAAGATCCCAAAGCGCTTCCCAACACAATCCCAAATACCCTTTGCAAATGGGCATATTCGAAAAATATGCTCAGCCGGCTCCACCTCTTGCAAGCAAAGCCAGCACCGGGGATCAGTGATCATACCTTTCAGATGCAGTAATTCCATAGTATTTAAACTATTAAGGAACAATAGCCAACAGAAGAAACGAACCCTTTCAGGTATCGAGAGTTTCCAAATCCATGAGCATTTCCCCTTCCATTCATCATTCGTCTCGTGATTCATCAATGCACTGTAAGCACTCTTTGAAGAAAACTTACCATGACTCTCCCAACCCCAAACACATCTATCACCTTCCTCCACTGCTACAAAAAGAGGAATGGCTCTAATCTCATCCAGTTTTGAAGTCGGCAGTAATGTTAAGATTGAATCCAGATTCCATTCTCCATTCTGTCCTTTAAAGGATGCCACACTAGCAGCCCTATCCACTAAGGGGTCATCACCCTATAGATCCTCAATCAAAGGCTTCTGACCCACCCACCAATCAGTCCAAAATTTGGTACCACTACCATCCCCTATTCTCCACCGGGTACCACGCCTAATACACTCCCGGGTTTGTAAAATACCCCGCCAAGTTGAAGAACATCTACCATTACTTATCGAATCAACAAACTGCTGCTCTTTTAGATATTTTTTTTCTGAAAAACATCCATACACAAATTCTGCTCTCGAACCTGTAATTTCCACCCTGTCTTGGCCAACAATGCCACATTCGACGTGCGAGCTTTTCTTAGTCCTAGTCCACCATTTCCTTTAAGGCAACAAACACAATCCCAAGACACCAAATGGCCATGCGACTTGTCTGCCTCACCATTCCATAAAAAAATTTCGATTACACTGATCCAATCGATCACACACCGCCACCAGAAGCATGGCTGACTGCATAGTGTAAATCGAAATTGAATTGAGCGTTGATTGAATCAAAGTCCTTCTACCAGCATAGCTTAACACTTTCCCTTTCCAGCTGGCCAATTTACTCAGAACTCTGTCGATCACATGCTTATAGGTATTTTTATTAACCCGACCATGAATAATAGGGACCCCAAATAAGTTCCCAGTTCAGGAGCTAACAAGATTTCACACAACCTGCTCAAACACCTTGCCTTCTCAATCGGGACATTCGGAGAAACCCACAATTTTGATTTATCCAAATTTACCTGAAGGCCAAATGCTTTAGAAAAATCAGATAGAATATCATGGACTACTGCAATTTGACTCTCCTCAGCTATATTAAACAACATAAGATCATCTGCAAAAAACAAATGTGAAACCACAGGCCCTGCTTGAGAAACCTTATTTAGTTTCCATAACTTCAAATTCACAACTTCCAAGATCATATGCGACAATCTCTCCATCACTAGTATAAACAGATACGACGAAAGAGGATCACATTGACGAAGACCTCTCTTAAGTGTTGAACCCTGTTGTTTTTTATGATAACAAAATAAGCCCACTTATGTAGGCTAACATATCTACTTAGTGTGCAGTAAAGCCTTCAATAGAGAAAGGTTGTAGCATTGTAGATCCTTAAAAAGAATACTGCATTAAAGACACTGATGTAGAAGAATGCCACAAAGCCTTTTGCGATTGAAGAACTTAAAGATTCTAAGGACGATCATTTGAAGCCAAAGGCAGTAATTTCAGAAGACAAAGAACATAATTGAGAAGGTATATTCAAGATAGCACGTGAGAAGAATCATCGAGTCAAGACTAAATTTTGGAGTTGGAAGAAAGTTTGAAGACATTGACGGGATTAATGATCTGGAGAACAAAGTGACTAGTAGCTACAGGACAAATAGTACGGACACGCTGAAGCGATCAACGTCGTACGGACGCGCTAGAGCGGCTAAACAGCTGGCGCGACTAAAAGACAAGAAAAACGGGAAAATGGTTTGAATTTTAAACCAAACGGCTAGTTCGCTAGAGAGAAGTATAAATACTCAAATCTAACCGTTTGAGTTTAAGTTTTGGAGCACAATTGAAGATCAAATCACTTTCTCTATCTAGAATTTCAAAATCCTTAACATCCAAGTCTTGTTCTCAATATAGCTTATCCCTGTTAGCTTGGATACTTGTATTAGCGCTTAAAGTTCACATCTTTAGATTGTTTTAGGCCTGATTGTGTGTATTTCGATCTGTTGAGATCATTTCTATACTTTGATACTTGTTTATTTGTGTTTTTACAAGTGTGGGTTTGCACTTGGGATTGTTTTGAGTGTGGGTTTGCACTCGGTGACAAAGCTTTGGGTTTGAAGCTTTGGGATTGTAAAAAAGTGTTGTGAAGACCAGATTAACTTCACTGATTAGTGGATTTTAAAATCCTTGGTGGGGTATCCAAGGTAGAGGACGTAGGTGTGAAAGGCCGAACCTCTATAAATCGACGTGTCTCCATTCTTCCATTATTTTCTTTATCGTTCCAGTTTCATCCTCTCTTACTCTCTTTGATTTTCCACTATTCAGCTGTTAACGTCTTTATATTTAGCCTTTATACTTTCACTTGCTTTTACTTAATGTTTATTTCTCTGCTTTGCATTAGTGACTTTACTCGACTCTGAACTAGTGTCTTTAACGTTTTTTCAGAGAACTCAAAATTTCGATTAAGTGTTATTCACCCCCCTTTAGCACATCTAAGTGGACCAACAATTGGTATCAGAGTCTGGCTCTTGAGTAGATCGGACTGACAGCCGCAAGAGTGATCCAAAGATGGCAACTTCATCAAACCTCAACATCGCTGCTGAAGGACATTGAATCAATCGTCCTCCTCTCTTTAATGGCACTAATTACCAGTTTTGGAGATCCCGTATGTTGAACTTAACTTGCGCAACCGATTATGAGATGTGGGAAATCATATAGGAAGGACCTTGGAAGCCAACTAAGAAGGCCAGAGAAGAAACTGTTGACAAGCCCCGGGCTGAATGGACTCAAGATGACATAAAGAAGTTTCAGCTGAACTATAAAGCCATTAACACCCTTCACTGTGCACTGAACATTACTGAGTTTAATAGAGTCTCTACTTGCACTAATGCAAAAGAGATCTAGGAGAAGCTTAGAATTACTCATGAAGGTACATCACAAGTCAAGGAGTCAAAGATCAGCTTGCTGAAGTATAAATATGAAACCTTCAAGATGATTCCAGATGAGACAGCGACTTTACTGATTGACAGATTCAGTAGTATCACTAATCGATAAGTCACTTGGGAAAAGCCATACCAGAAAGTGAACGAGTCAAGAAGCTGCTGAGAGCACTGCCAAAGTCCTGGAACCCTCTGACCACAGCTATTCGTGAATCAAGAAATCTCAATGAAACCATTTTCGATGAGATTTGTGGATCTCTACTCACTCATGAGGTAGAACTGAAAAGTTGTGATGATGATGAGAAGAGAAAGGCTGCTAAGAAGAAAAGAGGTCTAGCCCTGAAGGTCTCTACTCTTGAAGAGGAAATCAAAAGCATGACCATTGATGACTCTGATGAGGAATCTGATGAAGAGACTGCTCTCTTCACTAGGAGATACAAAAAACTCCTTGGCAGAAGAAATCGTCTTTACAAGAAGAACTTCAAGAAGGATAAATTCAAGGGTGAAGCCAGTAAATAGACCCCTGTGATCTGCTACGGGTTTAGAAAACCAGGACACATAAAGCTTGAATGTCCATTGAACAACAATAAGAATCAAAAGAAGGACAAGAAGAGAAAGAAGAAAGCAATGATGGCTGGAACATGGTCTGACAGTGACACTTCTTCATCAGAAACCCGTGACGCTGAAGAAGACATCAAAGCCAATCTTTGTCTCATGGCGAAAGAAAATGAAACTGAGGTAGTTGCTGATTCTATTGTTTCTTTTAAAGAATTGCAGTTTGAATTTGATAGTTTATAATATGATTTTGAGAAGTTAGCTGCAAAATATAAAACTCTTAAAAAATTGAATTCTGGATTGATGAATGATTTAGACTGTTTGAAGAAAGAACTAACAAGCATGAAGGAATCAAAGAACACTGTTGAGGAAGCATTAAAGCCTGCAACAGAGGAAAAAAAGAAACTTGAGCATGAGTTGAATGAGCTCAAGAAAGTTGACATTAATGTCGCTAAATCCTCTTAAAACAATCGTTTCAATGGTAACAGGAATCAAAGGAACTTTAGGCCAAGAGCTATGGTGTGTTATATCTGTGGCAGGAGAGGCCATCAATCTCCTTACTGTTATTAGAGAGATTGGAACCAACCTAAGATCAAAAAGATCTGGGTGCCTAAAGGAACTTATGTTGTTACTAACCACCAAGGACCCATAGTAATATGGGTACCTAAATCTGCAAACTAAAGAACTGTGCTTGCAGGTTGAGCAGGAGCAAAATGAAGAATGTTTGAAGGCTCAACCGCAAAAGAAGAAGCCGTGGTATCTTGATTGCGGCTGCTGTAAACATATGATCGGTGATAGAGAATAGTTCATTAGTCTCACTAAGAAGGAAGGAAAAGATGTCACCTTTGGAGATAACTCTAAAGGGGAAGTGCAAGAGTTGGTACTATTCAAGCAAGCACAACAACCATCAAGAATGTTCTGTTGGCAAAAGGTCTCAAGTACAATCTGCTCAGCATCAGCCAACTTTGTGACAAAGGATGGAGAGTCGCCTTTGACTCCAAGAGCTGCCAAGTTAATGACATCAATACAAACAAGCTTATCTTCATCGGAAAGAGACACAGAAATGTATATATTGTTTATCTTGATGACTTGCAACTGAGCAATGATGTGTCTCTTGGTGAATGATGCCTCAGACACCTGTGGCACAAGAGACTTGGTCATGCAAGCTTGAGCACCATCACTAAACTCATTAGTAAGGATCTTGTCTAGGCTTACCCAAACTGAATTTTAATACTAAAAAAATCAGTGATGCATGTCAGTTTGGCAAACAGGTCAGGAGCTCCTTCAAATCAAAAAATATAGTTTCAACAACAAGAGCGTTGGAGTTGCTACATCTAGACTTGTTTGGCCCCATTGATGTCACTAGCATGGGAGGTAAATCTTATGGCTTTGTCATAGTTGATGACTTTTCTAGATTTACCTGGGTTTATTTCTGATCGGACCAAAATTATGCATCTTTTTATGGTCATTTTCCTATGCTTTTAGGGTATTTATGCTTGATTATGCCTTATATTTGGTATATTTGTGTTTATAGGTGTTAAAGTGAAGAAAAGTGCAAAATCACCATTTTTTGTACCTTTTTGGAGCCTTTTTGGATGATTATTTATACAAATATTTTCCAAGGACAATTTGGATGAAGAATGGAGCCAATATGTTCGTGATTGAAGAGCTTGAAGAGTCAATTTTATCATCATAAGATTGATTTTCAAGAGTTTGAAGCAAAGGAGCAAAGTTGAATTTCAAGGCAAGAAAACATGTCAAGATGTGTCAAAGCACTGGAGTACATGGGTCGCGAGGCAAAACACATGGGGCGCCAAGCATAGCACATAGGCGCCCAGCGCTAGTCGAGACATGCCACCAGCAAGCACATAGGCACTGGCGACATAGGGGCTGAGAGCAACGCCCTGGGCGCACAAGCCATCCACATGGGTGCCCAGGGGGAGTCGGGGGTCATGCCATGCGCGCGCCACCCAGCAGCCATGCGTGTCTTCACGTTGAAGCTTCTTCACTTGTTTCCAGATTTGGCGACCTTTCTGTATTTTGGCCATAACTTTTGATCCAGAGCTCCGTTTGAGGCGTATAAGTAGCCGTTGGAAAGCTAACTCCAAGATCTACAACTTTAGTGTTTTGGTCGAAACCCAGTTCGAACATTTTCATGGACGAAAATGCCCCTGAAGTCAGCGGACAGAAACTGTCCTGGGCCTTTTATGCGGGATTGATCCAATTAAGCCCAAATTCTTATTTGGACTAGCTTGAAGACTTGGAGAACAGCCAGCACGTCCTTAGGGTTTGTTTAAGCTCTAAATTAGCCCTAAGCCATCTCTATAAATACCCTCTTAAGTCTAGAACCCTAGTGAACCTCTCATAACACTTTTCTACATAATTTTCCCTAGTTTTCTAGGTCTTGCACCGTCAAGGAGAGGGGGGAGGCAGCCAGCCTCCAAGTATTGTAAGTCTCTCATGGATTGCTTGCAATCCATGAGTAGCTAAACCTTTTATACTTCTTTTCCTTAGGTACTTTTGATCAATGAATTTATGGTGAGACTTTTGTTCTTAATAATTTGAGCTTTTTCTGTTTAAATACGTTTCTTATCTCTATGCTTCATCTTATGTGTTCATACTTTGATTGATTTGGTGTACAACATATCTTGAGATTTATGAATGCTATAGTTAGATTCAAGTAGCTTGAGTCAAGCTAAAATTGGTCCAAGTAACAATTGTAATTCTAGGAGTCCTAGGTTCAATGGGATATCAAACCTTGTCGAAATCTTTAGGCCGAGAGGGAAATTGACGTAGGCAAGTTTGGTATTGATTTATCATGCATGTGGATTAATAAAACTTAATGCTTGTTATATGAAGGGCTGAAACCATAGATTATAACATTTGAGGTTAATTGTCAGCGAGATGCGGGTTAATCTTATTAGCATGTTGGAGTTAGCATTACGTCTGTTCCTATACCAATTATTTAAATGGAGTTGTTTAAGATGTTAAGAGGATTACTTTGTTTCAATGAAAGTTGATGTCTACGTCTTAGGCTATATACCGATTTGGAGTAATTTAGATTCTTAATTGATTGCAATCTAAGCCAAATTTATGTTTAGTGTCCATGATCCAAGATTCACTTGATCAAAGTTGTTACCTAAAGGAGAAGAAGTATGTTTTTGCTCATTCTTATTTCAAACTCTCTATTTTAAATCTTTAGTTAGATTTCTTTTAATTGTTTTCTAGTTTAATTAATCTATTTTGAGAACCCAAAAATATCTTTTCTAGGTTAGAATTTCTTCTGTAAGATTTAACTTTGATTCATACCTTCCCAGTGGATTCGACCCCTACTTGCCCTAACTAAGTAGTTTATCTATTTGTTAATTGGTTTGTGGGGAATTTCTCTGGTGATTTGATCAACGACCGATCAATTTCCTTAGTCATAAAGATGAAGCTATTGATGTTCAAAACGAAAAGGCTTCACTATTATAAGTGTTAGAAGTGACCATGGGGGTGAATTTGATAGTTATGTCTTTGAGGATTTTTGCAATGAAAATGGTTTTCAACACAACTTTTCTGCTCCCAGAACACCAAAACAAAATGGAATGGTGGAAAGGAAGAATAGAACTTTAAAAGACATGGCTCGAACTATGCTTTGTGAGAACAACCTTCCAAAATATTTCTGGGCTGAAGCCATTAATACTGCTGCCTATGTTTTGAACCATGTTTCAATTAGACCTATCATTTCAAAATCACCCTATGAACTTTACAAAGGCAGAAAGCCCAATATTTCTCACTTCAGAAGTTTTGGTTGCAAATGTTTTATTCTTAACAATGGCAAACACCCCATAGGCAATTTTGATGCTCGTAGTGATGAAGCTATTTTTCTTGGATATGCTTTGAACTCCAAAGCATATAGAGTGTTTAACAAAACATCTTTAGTGGTTGAAGAATCTATTCATGTTGTTTTTTATGAGACTGATAGTGCACCGAGAAAGGTTGTTCAAGATGATGATGATGCAGGTATTAATGAGACGAACAGGAAAGATGCAATGACCACTGCTGACACTAATGAGCAAGCCACTGAAGAGATCATTGAAAATCCACCTATTGAAAGTCTTCAGAGGCAAGAGCAACAACATGAAGATCTCCCAAAGGCATGAAAATATGGAAAAAGTCATCCTCCAGATTTGATCATTGGAAATCCAAATGAAGGTGTGAAGACAAGAGGAGTACTTGGAGAAGTTTGTGAGTTTGCCGCCTTTATATCCCAAATTGAGCCAAAAATATTTGAAGATGCCGAAAAAGAGGAAAGTTGGATGATTGCAATGCAAGAAGAGCTGAATAAGTTTGAAAGAAATAAAGTATGGACGCTAGTGCCACCACCTGCAGATCATCCTATTGTTGGCAAAAAGTGGGTATTCAGGAACAAGCTTGATAAAAATGGCAGAGTTGTCAGGAACAAAGCTAGACTAGTTGCAAAGGGATACAACCAAGAAGAAGGGATAAATTATGATGAGACTTTTGCTACAGTAGCAAGACTCGATGCAATCAGACTTCTTCTTGCCTTTGCTTGCTATATGGACTTCAAGCTTTATCAAATGGATGTGAAAAGTGCCTTCCTAAATGGTCACATTCAGGAAGAAGTATATGTGGAACAGCCACCAGGTTTTGAAGACAGAAAACATCCTGACTATGTATACAGACTTCATAAAGCTCTCTATGGACTCAAACAAGCACCAAGAGCATGGTATGAAAGGTTATCTAAATTTCTCCTAGACAAAGGGTTCACAAGGGGAAGTATAGATACCATTCTATTTATAGAAAAGAAAAAGTCAGATTTCCTTATTGTTCGAATTTATGTTGATGATATTATATTTGATGCCACTAATGAAAGTTTGTGCAAGTATTTTGCTAAAGAAATGTAGGGAGAATTTGAGATGAGCATGATGGGAGAATTGAATTTCTTCCTAGGACTTCAGATCAAGCAATGCTCAGATGGTATCTTCATTAACCAGTCTAAGTACACAAAAGAAATGTTAAAGAAATTTGGCATAGAGGACTGTAAACCTATGAAGACACCAATGGCCACTAGTATTAAATTAGATTCTGATGAGAAAGAGGAACTTCAGGTACCTTCATGGAACCACTGGTTAGGCCTATGGTACGCTAAAGGATCCATGTTAGATCTTGCAGGCTATTCTGATGATGATTTTGCAGGTAGTAAAATAGATAGAAAAAGCACTAGTGGCACTTGTCAATTTCTTGGACAAATGTTAGTATCATGGTCGAGCAAAAAGCAAAACTCAGTAGCATTACCAACTGCTGAAGCTGAGTACATAGCTGCTGGAAGTTGCTGTGCCCAACTGATATGGATTATGCATCAACTTCGAGATTTTGGAATTACCATGATGGATGTGCCACTTTACTGTGACAACACTAGTGCAATCAATAACACAAAGAATCCCGTACAGCAATCAAGAACTAAGCATATTGAGATTCGACATCACTTCATCCGTGATCATGTGCAAAGAGGCGACATCAAGATTGAGTTTGTTAGTACTCTTAAACAACTTGTTGATATCTTTACTAAACCTCTCTGTGATGAGCATTTTAGAAGAATTAGGCATGAGTTTTGCATGATAGATTCTAGTAACATTTAATTAATTGCTTCATTCATTTTATATTAATGTCTTTAATCTGTACATACATACATGTATACACTCATTCAAAACGTGTTGGATTTTATCCCTCTAACACACTTTTCAGTTTCCCGCTTTCCGTGCATGACACGTCCTTTCACATTAGTACACTTTTTGAATTTCAAAAATCTGTTTTATCCCTTTTTGGGTAAAGTCAGTTCAAAATCCAAAACATCACCTACTCATTTTCTCTTCCCTAAAAACTCTTTCTGTTTCCAAAAATCTCTCTCTCTATTTAAACTTTTCTTTCCCCATTCACCTTACTCTGAAACCCTAATTCCTTCTCTCACCTCCATCCTTCTCTCTATATCTCTCATCCCTGTCAAACCTGTTTTCCCTCATTCATGCATTCATTCACCCTCTAATTCAAAACTCTCACTCATGTGCCGAGAGTAATGGCAAAAGGAGAAAGCTTCAGGGCTAAGAGAAAGCTCTCTGAGCTCGACGCCATTGATGAAGAAGAAACTACAGTTCCTGTGAAGCGAGCAAAAAGCAGTACGGAAAGGAAAGGAAATTTCGATGGAGCCAGATTAGTGTTTCCAAAGCTTCCCAAAGCCAGTAAGATTGCAGATCGGTTGAAGACTGTAGCATTGCGCAAAAGGTATGATGAAATTACATAATTTCAGATTATGGCTACTAAGTTGATAGATTGAGAATCTTTTCTAGGAGATGATACATATGGTGGACTTGAGGATAACTTTGATAAAATGAATATATTGGGTATTGCTCATTATGAATATACTTTGCTTAGTCCTTCCCTGGTTAAGGAATTTTATGTTGGGATAGCCAAATTTCCTGAAGTAATTAAGTCTAATAATGCTAGAGCTAAGTTTCTTGATAAGAATATTGTAGTCTGTGTTAATGATAATGAAATGGTCATTACACCCAAGTCCTTAGGAAAGTAGTTGGATATTGACTACAAAGGTGAAGAAGACTTTGATGAGTCATTTGATAAGAATGCTGCTTGGTGGCAAATATCAGGGAATGGATAAGACTTGCCTGAAAATTCAGGTGCTAGGTTCATCAGGAACAGTTATAAGAAAATGATTCATCAGTTTATTGGTTGCACCATTCGGTACAAGAAAAGCAGTGTTGGTTATTGATCGGACCAAAATTATGCATCTTTTTATGGTCATTTTCCTATGCTTTTAGGGTATTTTATGCTTGATTATACCTTATATTTTGTATATTTGTGTTTATAGGTGTTAAAGTGAAGAAAAGTGCAAAATCACCATTTTTGTATCTTTTTGGAGCCTTTTTGGATGATTATTTACACAAATATTTTCCAAGGACAATTTGGATGAAGAATGGAGCCAATATTTTCGTGATTGAAGAGCTTGAAGAGTCAATTTTATCATCATAAGATTGGTTTTCAAGAGTTTGAAGCAAAGGAGCAAAGTTGAATTTCAAGGCAAGAAAACATGTCAAGAAGTGTCATAACACTGGAGTACATGGGTCGCGAGGCAAACCACATGGGGCGCCAAGCATAGCACATGGGCGCCCAGCGCTAGTCGAGACATGACACCAGCAAGCACATGGGTGATGGCGACATGGGGGTTGAGAGCAACGCCTTGGGTGCACAAGCCATCTACATTGGCGCCCAGGGGGAGTCGGGATGCAGCCATGTGCGCGCCAAGCATGCCACCATGCGTGTCTTCACCTTGAAGCTTCTTTACTTGTTTCCAGATTTGGCGACCTTTCTGTATTTTGGCCATAACTTTTGATCCAGAGCTCTGTTTGAGGTGTATGAGTAGTCGTTGGAAAGCTAACTCCAAGATCTACAACTTTTGTGATTTGGTCGAAATCCAGTTCGAACGTTTTCATGGACGAAAATGCCCCTGAAGTCAGCGGACAGAAACTGTCTTGGGCCTTTTATGCGAGATTGATCCAATTAAGCCCAAATTCTTATTTGGACTAGCTTGAAGACTTGGAGAATAGCACAGCACGTCCTTAGGATTTGTTTAACTCTAAATGAACCATAAGCCACCCTCTATAAATACCCTCTTAAGTCTAGAACCCTAGCCAACCTCTCATAACACTTTTCTACATAATTTTCCCTAGTTTTCTAGGTCTTGCGCCGTCAAGGAGAGGGAGGAGGCAGCCGGCCTCCAAGTATTGTAAGTCTGTCATGGATTGCTTGAAATCCATGAGTAGCTAAACCTTTTTTACTTCTTTTCCTTAGGTACTTTTAATCAATGAATCTATGGTGAAACTTTTGTTCTTAATAATTTGAGCTTTTTCTGTTTAAATACGTTTCTTATCTCTATGCTTCATCTTATGTGTTCATACTTTGATTGATTTGGTGTACAACATATCTTGAGATTTATGAATGCTATAGTTAGATTCAAGTAGCTTGAGTCAAGCTAAAATTGGTCCAAGTAACAATTGTAATTCTAGGAGTCCTAGATTCAATGGGATATCAAACCTTGTCGAAATCTTTAGGCCGAGATGGAAATTGACGTAGGCAAGTTTGGTATTGATTTATCATGCATGTGGATTAATAAAACTTAATGCTTGTTATATGAAGGGCTGAAACCATAGATTATAACATTTGAGGTTAATTGTCAGCGAGATGCGGGTTCATCTTATTAGCATGTTGGAATTAGCATTACGTCTGTTCCTATACCAATTATTTAAATGGAGTTGTTTAAGATGTTAAGAGGATTACTTTGTTTCAATGAAAGCTGATGTCTACGTCTTAGGCTATATACCGATTTGGTGTAATTTATGATTCTTAATTGATTGCAATCTAAGCCAAATTTATGTTTAGTGTCCATGATCCATGATTCACTTGATGAAAGTAGTAACCTAAAGGAGAAGAAGTATGTTTTTACTCATTGTTTTTCTCAAACTCTCTATTTTAAATCTTTAGTTTAGATTTCTTTTAATTGTTTTCTAGTTTAATTAATCTATTATGAAAAACCCAAAATATCTTTTCTAGGTTAGATTTTCTTCTGTAAGATTTTAACTTTGATTTCATACCTTCCCTGTGGATTCGACTCCTACTTGCCCTAGCTAAGTAGTTTATCTATTTGTTAATTGGTTTGTGGGGAATTTATCTTGTGATTTGATCAATGACCGATCACAATTTTGGCGCCGTTGCCGGGGAAGTTTACGTAATTGAAGGCGAATTATTACTTAAGAATTTCTTACCTTTATTTTTTTTTTCGTATTTTTCTTTTCAATTTTTAGTTTAGTTAATTTTTCCTTACTTTTTATTTTCCAAGTGACTTGTTATTGTTGGATTCTTTGTTTAAGTTCTTTCTAGGTGTTGTATGCCAAATACAAGGAGTAGTGGTACCAAGGACTTAGAATTCAATTTTGAGCCTGAACGTACACTGTTTGCACTAAGGAAGGAGAATTTGTTTCGAGAGAAAGGAGGAGATTCGTCAACACCAAGTTCTCAAGCTAGCTCTCCACGATCCACCACTTCTTCTTCAAGTTTGGAATGACAACCCCCAAGAGAAAACATGGCCGAAGAGAACAACAACAATAGGACTTTGAGGGAACTTGCTGCCCCAAATGTGACTACACAGCGCTTAGCAATTCAATACCCAACCAATGAAGAAAATTTTGAGATCAAGTCTGGATTCATTCATTTATTGCCAAAATTTCATGGTATGCCTGGAGAAGATCCACATCGACGTCTCACAGATTTTCAAATTGTTTGTTCATCCATGAAGATGCAAGATATCTCTGAGAGAGCAATTTAAATTTAGAACTTTTCCTTTTACCCTTATGGATCGTGCAAAGGATTGGTTGTACTACATGCCTAGTGGTTCAATCACTTCTTGGACGAGCCTTAAGAAGTTGTTTTTGGAAAAATTCTTTCCTGTTCATAAAGCCTCAAGCATTCGAAAGAAGATAAGTGGAATTAAGCAATCCCAAGGCGAGACTATGTACGAGTTTTGGGAATGTTTCAAGAGGTTGTGCTCAAGTTGTCCAAATCATCAAATTCCTTAACAATTGCTTATTCAGTATTTCTATGAAGGTTTACTTCCATTTGATAGATCTTCCATAGATTCTGCAAGTGGAGGGGCTTTCATCGACAAGACTCCCACCAATGCTTGGACTTTGATCGAGAACATGGCCGCCAACACACAACAATTTGGTACTCGAGAGAATTGTGCACAAAGAGATGGAAACATTAGGAAGATCAATGAAGTCTCAACCCATTCCTCTACATTGGAGCAACGAATTGAAGAAGCAAATCAACAAATCGCTTTGCTCACTGATTTGGTCAAATCGAACTTATCAAGTGTTCAAAGGGTTTGTGGGATTTGTTCCTTAGGACATCACACGGATAAGTGCCCTAGTTTGGTCGAAGATGATGTTGAAGAAGTCAATGTTTTAGGAATGCAAGAGGGATTTCAAAGGAAACAAGAGCCATTTCCAAGAAGCTACAATTCTTATGGGAACCAAGGTGCTTACCAAGCAAGGCCAAATAACTATCCAAGGCAATCTTCACACTATTCTGAGGGAATGCAACAAATGAGAGAGACCATGGAGATCATCAAGAAGCAATTAGGTCAATTGGCAAGTGATGTGAGTGAGCTCAAAGCACAAGGCCAAAACAAGATCCCATCTCAATCAAAAGTGCCTCCTAAGGAAAATGTGAATGCTATTACCTTGAGAAGTGGAAAGGAGTTGGACGAACCATATCCAACTAAGTCTACGATGGATGAAGGGACAAGCAAGAAAGTAGAAGAATTGCATGTGCTAGCAAAGGAAGTCAAGAATGAAGATGATGAACCCATTATTCTCGAATTTGTCAAGGATAATGGAGAAGCCAAGGAAACTTCTGTGGTCAAGCCCAAATTGGATTCAAAGAAGGAACCTTTTCCAACCAAGTCAAGGAAATCAATGAAAGAAGATGAAGATCAAGACATCTTGGATATTTTTCGAAAGGTCGAGGTCAACATCCCACTTCTTGATGCAATTCAACAAGTACCAAGGTATGCAAGGCTTCTTAAGCAATTGTGTACAAACAAGAAAAGGTTGCAAGGTAAGTTGAATGTTGGAGCAACAGTTTCTGCTGTTTTGCAAAGACATTTACCTCCAAAATGCAAGGATCCTGGTATGTTTTCAATTACTTGTTCAATTGGAAATACTATCATTGATAATGCTATGCTTGACTTAGGAGTATCTTTAAGTGTTATGCCTTATTCTTTCTATCAAACTTTAAAAATTGGTCCTTTAAAATACACTGATGTTGTTCTTCAATTGGCCGATGGATCTTTGGTACATCCTAAAGGTGTGCTAGAGAACATTTTGATTAAAGTGCAACATTTAATTTTTCCTATTGACATTTTTGTTATGGAAATGGAAGGAGAAATTACAAAGGATTTTATTAGGAAGGCCTTTCCTAAGGACTTCTCACACCAAAATCGATGTTTTTGATGGCTCATTGACGATGGAGTTTGATGGTGATGTAATTCATCCCAAACTTTCATCAAATTTATCTTTGAAAACTAATGATTTTGTTTGTGTAGTGGAAAGTGGGTAAAGAAAGAGTTAGGTACAACATCTTCAACCATGACAAGTGAGCAACTTTCAAAGGGGAGGCAAAGGATTACAACTTTTCGACAACGCAAAGATGAGAATTTCCACCTAGCTTGGGAGAGATTCAAGACACTTTGTGCCGATTGCCCTCAACATGGTATTTCACAACAAGTTTTGATCGAGTGCTTCTATCAAGGATTAGAAGTTGATGATCAACTTCTTGTGGATAGCATCAACAACATACCCTTGTTCGATAGGACTGTGAAGGACGCATATGAAGCATTGGAAGCGTTGACTCAAGCAATTGCACCTCCAAGTTGGATCAAGAAGAAAAACAAAGGGAAGCTTGGAGAAAGAGGCAAAGTTTCCAACAACACGCGTGAAGATGTCAACAAGGAATTGAAGGAAACTCGAGAAAAGTTACTCAAGATCGATGGAGCCATAATTGAACTTTTCAAAGCCATGAGTGACACTCTCAACATCACCGTGGAACTTTTGAAGGAGCACACTCAACGTTCCTTCACCAATGGAGAATAGTCCACGAGGATGTCTAGCCAAAGACATTAAATGAAGGCGCTAAATGGGAGGCAACCCAATACACTAACATCTATCTTTTTCTTTTGAATTTTCTTTTTCTTAGTTATAGGTCATTTTGCATTTTCAACTCAAGGGAATCAATCAAGCAATGGAGACAAGGAAAGGAAGCACACATCAAGAGCATTGGAGCATACACTTTGCAAAAATAGAGAAGCTTTCTTGAACTTTAATCTCATTTAATTTCCTATGTTTGATTGATGATTGAGGCATATCAATTAATTTTCTTGAATTGAATGTTTTTCCGTGCATATTATCATTGTACAATTATCTCATGCATCTCATACATATAGACTCTTAAGTGATAAGGACATAAGGTCAATCTTTTGATGGTTATCAAGTGGAATTTTTGGTGAAAATCAAGTGTTTTTGGATTGAAGAAACTTGGAATATGGTAAGATTTTTGAATGGTAATTGAGTTGAAGTTGGAATTGAGTTTGGTACCAAAAAAATTGAAATTTGGAAGCAAAGGGACCAAGCCCGACTCCAGTAGGGGCCCCATGCCGTAAGCCTGGGCACTCAGCTGGAAAGCCTCAGCACCCAGCCGCAAGGGCTTGTGCTGGAGGCCGACTCAGGGTGGCGCCCAGGTGCTTTGCCTGAGCACCCAACCCGTTGGCTTGGGCACCCATGTGCCCTGGGTTGTGCGCGGACAATGCCTAGCACCCATGCCCATGCCGAGCCTTCCAACACCTACAACCCATCACCCATCTCAAACACTATAAATACCACCCAACACCCACTTCAAACCCTTCAACACCCATCTTCATCCAAAACCCACTCAATTTTTCTTTTCTCTTGCCTACATTCACATATTCACTCACTTCAATTTTCAAATTTCACTACTTCATCACTGATCGAGCCAAAATTATGCATATTTTTATGGCTATTTTTCTATACTTTTAGCCTATTTTATGTGCATTTTTACCCTATTTTGCTAGTATTTGTGTTTTTAGGTCTTGAAGACAAGAAAAGTGAAAACTTATTGTTTTTCACTCTTTTTGGAGCTATTTTGGTGACTTTTTATTCAATTATGGAGTTAGCTATTTGGAATGAAGATTTGAAGATGCGAAGTTCGTGTTTGAAGATTATTTGAAGATAATTTGAAGATTTGAAGACAATTGAAGAATTATTTCAAGAAGCAAGAATTGAAGCCAAGCCCAAAAGAAGCCCTGAAGTTGAGGATTTTTGGATTATTTATATGGGAATATACTCAGCCCATATAAACCTATAATTGGAGTTAAAATCCCAATTTGTAGGCCTAATATCCAAAAGAATATCCAAATCCCGCAATAATCCCGTAGATTTGCGATATAAGCCCGGTTTCAGGGCAGTGTTCGTAGAAAGACCATAACTTTCTGCTTAGATGTCTGTTTTAAGCCCATGAGTAGCCGTTGGAAAGCTAACTCCGAGCTCTACAACTTTCTTTTGAAGTGCAAAGCCCAGATCTGTCATCTTCAAGCCCAAATATCAAGTCGAAGTTTCTGCAGAAATCCAGAAAATTCCAGAATCCTATTTTGACTTGGATTCTACTCTAGGAAGGCTCTAGACCAAATTTGAAGATTACTCTAAGCCTAGAACGTCCTAGCCTCTTTTCCTAAGTCTAATATGAGTCTTTAGGTTATTCCTCCACTATAAATAGCCACCTCCTGTATCACAAATCACACAATTAATCTCTCATATAGTTTATTCTCTTTTTCTACCTTTCTTTAGTTTAGTTTTTCTCTAGTTTTAGGGCAAGGGTGTCGCACCCCTCTCTTTGCATAGAGAGGGGCGGCAACCCTAGGAGATTTCAAGAAGAGGATTTTGCCTTCAAGTTTTGTAAGTTTTTTTAAGCCTCTCATGGATTTATCCATGAGTAGCTAAACCCTTAATACTTCTAATCCTGTGGTGAATTCGATCAATTGATTATGGTGAGATTTCTATACTTATAATTTTGTGTTAAGTTCTTGATGATAGTAGGCAAAACTCTGTTTTATTTTATGATCTTGATAGTTATTGACTTGGATGGCCACCGATGAAGTAATTGGACGGATCTATGGCTAGATCAGGCTTAGAATTAATCACTCAAGTTTGATTGTATGTAGCAAATTAGGTTTGTTTAATCGCTGCTTAATGGGTATTTGTCTATCGGAGGGCGAGAAATTTCTCTTCGTATTGTTCGACTTGTAGGCATGTGTGTAACATTAATTATTCTTAATGCTCTGTTCTCAAGTGATCTTTAAGCCCTAAGAAAGTAATCGATTGCTGAAGGAATAAAAGGGATAACTGCAGCTTTAATCGGCCTCTTATCTAAAATACATGTTGGGAAACCAATATCAGTTGTCAGTCAAGAATAAGATGCGAAATTCACCTTTTAAATCAATGATCCATAGTTAATCTGATTGATTCATACCATCGGAGAAGAAGTATGCTTTCTAATTATTGTTTGCTTTATAATTGTCATAGATTTAGATTTAGATTTAGATTTAATTTAGTTTGCTTTGTCTTTAGTTTAATTGTTTTTAGGGGATTAGAATTATCATCGTTTACTTTACCCACATCTTTACCCTGTTTTCTGTTTTAGAACTAATTTTTGGAAAAGATTTGTTCTTGGGAATAAAAGTTCTTCACCCTTCTCTATGGGATCGACCCCTGCTTGCTCTATCTACTTTAGTTAGGTTTTGTGGGGATTATCTTATGATTGCTGACGACACGATCAATCACTTACAAATAATTGTTTCATCTTTTTATCACCTTAAACACTTACCCATTTGATTATCCAACACTTTTCCATAAAATCCATCAATTTTTCAAATTATCAGGTTTTAGGAAAGTGGTTGTTTTCCTTGGATTCTTGTTTGGAGTGATTAGAAAGGAGATAAGAGATAGTTTGGAAGTTGATTGAAGCATTGAGGAGTGCTACATTGGATTTTAAAGAAAGATTTTTCAAGAAACCCTACAAGGTAACCTAGTGCCCACCAAGTGTTCGAGAAAATGTCGAGAAGAGTGTGAGCAAGAGCATCAACATCCCAAGCCGCACCAATTGAGGAAGAAACCACCATACAAACTTACCTTAGTGTGCCGCCACCCATATTTGTTGATAATGAATGTCAAGAGTGGTATGAAGCAAGGTATAACAACTCTTTCATTATAGAAAAAGTACTTCCAACTAACATTGATCAAGAACTTGGAGTTAGTCCATTATTTGTCAATAGAGGTTGGGGATCACTTCTTCAAGTCGGTGGAAACTACTATCCTAATTTGGTGAAGCAATTCTATGCCAACATGGACAAGGAACGTGATGGTTATTCCTACACCATCAACACAATGGTCAAAGGTAAGTACATTGTAGTTGATGAGGAATATCTATGCCGTTTACTTGATTTGAACAATGAGTGTAGTATGTTCTATTTTACTTATGTTAATGGAGACCAAAGGACCCACCGAGAGCACATGGAAAAGGGATAGTGCGTTAAGGAGGTTTGACATTCCTCTTGGCATGGATAACCAAGGGAGTAGAGATGTAAGAGTTAAATACATGGAACCAAGGGATAGACTTGTGTGTTACTTATTACATCATAATGTCATTCCTAGAAGTAGTAACAAGCATAAGCTTCGCATTGAAGACTTCTATGTTGTAGACAAGCTTTGCCATGGATTAGGTCATTGTAATGGAATACCAATGGCTAGGTTGTTACTCTCAAGGATGTGGGAAGTAGTTCACTCTTCACATGAAGATAAGACATTTTTTTTTCCATTGTTGATTAGCAAGATTTTGGTCAATAAAGAAATTGAAGTTGATGGTGAGTATTGCTTCAACAATGAAGACAATGTTATTGATGTGAATTGTTTAAATCATTTGGGTTTAAGGAGGAGAGTTGTTGCCAATGAGGCACATTGGTACAATGTGCAAAGAAGGACTTATGCACAAGGACTTGAACAATCACAAGGGACAAGACAACCATCCTTGGAAGTTGATGAAGAAAATTTCCAAGAACTTCCTATGAGAGAATTTCAACAACTTATGGTTTGAGAGATGAGACAACATAGGAGTGAGATGAGAGCTTACATGGAGAGAATGGAGGATACCCTACGTGATTCCATGGGTCAAAGGAGACCGAGGAGAGGCCATTGATTCTTATCCTTAGGATGTCATATGTTATGAACTCTTTTATGTTTTGCATTTTTATCATGTCATTGCATGCATTTGTATTTGTTCTATTTGGATCTTATGTAAGACTTATGTGTTTGGATGCTATGATTGATACTATGTTTCGATTAATTTGCTCAAAGATTGGATGCATACTTTCTAAGTGAATTAACTCTTGCATGTGTTCAATTAATTGGATTACCCCATTTATTGTGATTTATTGCTAGTAGTAAGTTTGCTTGACTTATTAAATTGTTTCGACACTTTTTAGATCAAGTCTTACTTGTGCACTTCATTTTTCTAAAAGTTTCCAAAACAACATGTTTTGAAATTTTTTGTCAAAATACTAGCACATCACACATTGAGGACAATGTGTCTTTTAAGTGTGGGGGGAAGAATTAGTCTATTTTCAAGATCCTATTTTCTTTTCTATCTTAATTGATTAGAGACAATTTTTTCAAAATTTTTGAAGAAAATAAAAAATTGTTTTGTATCTCTATTAAATTTTGGTTTAATTTCCATGAGTATAGTCTTTTATAATATTAATTAGTTTGAATACATTGAAAATATTTTTCAAATTTTTTATGTATAATTTCATTCTTTGATTAAGAAGTGTAATTAATAAGGTTTTTCATACCCAAAAGTGGTTTGACAAGTGCATTACTTCTAGAACTTGTGTTGAATCTTGTGTACATTTATAGTAGTATGTCATGAATATGTCAAAGACAAAGTTTGGGGGTATGAAGGGTAGCTTAAATCTTTTAAAAAGAAGTGTTTTCATGTTAAGAGGAGAAGAGATATTTTCTGTTTAAAAAAAATAAAAAAAAGAAATATATATTAATTAATCCATTGTTGTCACTCTTTTCTTTAACAAAAGGAGTTAGTAACCCTTGGAAAGAAGATAAGAGGCATGGAAAGCGGAAATATTGTCCCTCTTGTAAAAATGAGTGTTAGTAACCTCAAATAAAGGGAGCTAGTAGCCCCAATTCATGGACACTTCTAAGGTTAGTAACCTTGCTTAGAAATTTTGGGCTATTTCTTTTAAAACCCATCTTAATTTTTGATTAATATCCATGATATTACTTTCTCTTTGGAAATTGATGAAAATGCAAGCTTATGGTAAGTTTATCTTGTTAGATTTATCCAAGGTATGTTGATCTTAGAACTTACATTATTGATTGGAGTGATTTTGTGCATAGTTGATTTGAATCTTATGGTCTTTGTATTCTTACTAACTTGTATTGCAATTGACTAGAAAATATAGATTAAATTCTTAATTTGTTAGAAGTACTTTGTTTTCTAAAGTTTGATGTCTCTAGTTAATGTTACATGATGTTTGTGGGTATCGTTCTAGTTAAGTAAACCCTCAGGAGACCTTAGTTTGCTAGGGACTAGCAAAGCTTAAGTGTGGGGGAAATATGATCGGACCAAAATTATGCATCTTTTTATGGTCATTTTCCTATGCTTTTAGGGTATTTTATGCTTGATTATGCCTTATATTTGGTATATTTGTGTTTATAGGTGTTAAAGTGAAGAAAAGTGCAAAATCACCATTTTTGTATCTTTTTGGAGCCTTTTTGGATGATTATTTACACAAATATTTTCCAAGGACAATTTGGATGAAGAATGGAGCCAATATGTTCGTGATTGAAGAGCTTGAAGAGTCAATTTTATCATCATAAGATTGGTTTTCAAGAGTTTGAAGCAAAGGAGCAAAGTTGAATTTCAAGGCAAGAAAACATGTCAACAAGTGTCATAGCACTGGAGTACATGGGTTGCGAGGCAAACCACATGGGGCGCCAAGCATAGCACATGGGCACCCAGCGCTAGTCGAGACATGCCACCAGCAAGCACATGGGTGCTGGCGACATGGGGGCTGAGAGCAACGCCCTGGGCGCACAAGCCATCTACATGGGCGCCCAGGGGGAGTCGAGATGCAGCCATGCACGCGCCAAGCATGCCACCATGCGTGTCTTCACCTTGAAGCTTCTTCACTTGTTTCCAGATTTGGCGACCTTTCTATATTTTGGCTATAACTTTTGATCCAGAGCTCCGTTTGAGGCGTATGAGTAGTCGTTGGAAAGCTAGCTCCAAGATCTACAACTTCCGTGTTTCGGTCGAAGCCCAGTACGAACGTTTTCATGGACGAAAATGCCCCTGAAGTCAGCAGACAGAAACTGTCTTGGGCCTTTTATGCGGGATTGATCCAATTAAGCCCAAATTCTTATTTGGACTAGCTTGAAGACTTGGAGAACAGCCCAGCACGTAGGGTTTGTTTAGCTCTAAATTAACCCTAAGCCACCCTCTATAAATACCCTCTTAAGTCTAGAACCCTAGCCAACCTCTCATAACACTTTTCTACATAATTTTCCCTAGTTTTCTAGGTCTTGCACCGTCAAGGAGAGGGAGGAGGCAACCGGCCTCCAAGTATTGTAAGTCTCTCATGGATTGCTTGGTAGCTAAACCTTTTATACTTCTTTTCCTTAGGTACTTTTGATCAATGAATCTATGGTGAGACTTTTGTTCTTAATAATTTGAGCTTTTTCTATTTAAATACGTTTATTATCTCCATGCTTCATCTTATGTGTTCATACTTTGATTTATTTGGTGTACAACATATCTTGAGATTTATGAATGCTATAGTTAGATTCAAGTAGTTTGAGTCAAGCTAAAATTGGTCCAAGTAACAATTGTAATTCTAGGAGTCCTAGGTTCAATGGGATATCAAACCTTGTCGAAATCTTTAGGCCGAGATGGAAATTGACGTAGGCAAGTTTGGTATTGATTTATCATGCATGTGGATTAATAAAACTTAATGCTTGTTATATGAAGGGCTGAAACCATAGATTATAACATTTGAGGTTAATTGTCAGCGAGATGTGGGTTAATCTTATTAGCATGTTGGAATTAGCATTATGTCTGTTCCTATACCAATTATTTAAATGGAGTTGTTTAAGATGTTAAGAGGATTACTTTGTTTCAATGAAAGTTGATGTCTACGTCTTAGGCTATATACCGATTTGGAGTAATTTATGATTCTTAATTGATTGCAATCTAAGCCAAATATATGTTTAGTGTCCATGATCCATGATTCACTTGATCAAAATAGTAACCTAAAGGGGAAGAAGTATGTTTTTATTCATTGTTTTTCTCAAACTCTCTATTTCAAATCTTTAGTTTAGATTTCTTTTAATTGTTTTCTAGTTTAATTAATCTATTTTGAAAAACCCAAAAATATCTTTTCTAGGTTAGATTTTCTTCTGTAAGATTTAATTTTGATTCATACCTTCCCTGTGGATTCGACCCCTACTTGCCCTAGCTAAGTAGTTTATGTATTTGTTAATTGGTTTGTGGGGAATTTATCTTGTGATTTGATCAACGACCGATCAGTTATGTCAGTAATCATAATGTATGGTTGTTATGGAAAATCTATAACTGTGAAAGAGTTAACTTCGCTGCGATTCTCATTAAAGGCATGAAAGAAATGGCAAACAAAAAGAAGAAAATGATCTGTGGCTTTGGCCACATCATTACTGGATATATGAGACAATACCTAAGTGCTGAAGACTTTAAGCCTTATGAGAAAGATTTGGTTGAAGGTTGTGTCAAGTTCTCCAAAGAGACTACTAATAGGTTCATTAAGAACACTATCAAAGAACAGCAGATGATGGAGACCATTGCTCAGAATATTGCAACAGAAGTGAAGAAAGGAGAAGATGCTGTCATGGATAAGATGAATGGACTAGCAGAAGCTATGAAGGCTGACATCACAGGACTAACAAAGGCCATTGAACAACTAAGCGGATTTATGGGAACTTTGGCTAGAAACACCCAAGTGCTGTGTGTGAAGTTTATCAAAGACATGAATTTGATCATAGCCAATCATGAGGAACTTGAAGAATGCCATCGTCAACTAGCAGAAGCCTATTTGAACAAGGAAATTCGAACAACATCTGGTGTGACAGAAAAAGATGGAAACTTGGAAGAAGGTGAAAGAAGACCTGAAAAAGATGAGCAAGAACTCTCAAGAAAAATGGGATGCAAGTATGAAAGTCCATGGCGTTGAACCTGTTGAAGATGAAGAGACAATGAAGAAACCTGAAGAAGTTTTGAAGGAATCCAAGTGAAAGAAAAAGAAGAAGAATGAACAACATGAGCCAGAGCAAGTCAGTACTGCCACTGATGGAGCAGAAAAAGCTGCAGTGAAGCAAGCTATCATTCCATCCGATAGCTCTGATGAAGAGAAGAATGATAATCACAAATCAACTGCAGATAACTCTTCCACTAGTGACAAATCCAAGAAAGACGATGAAGAAAAGGTCGCAGAAGAAAAAGATGAAGAAGAATAGCAAACAGAGGAGACTGAAGCCACTAGTATAGAACAACAGGAAGCTGCAAAGAAGGAAACTGATGAGATCATCAAGGGAGCTACTGATTACATTGACACTATGATGACTGAAGAATTGTCTACTGAAACAAGAAAAATAAGAATTGGCTATGGAGATCTACAAGGGTATTCAAGTCACTCCAAAAAGGGGAACTCGCAAAGGAGGTGTCAAGAAGACGGCCACTACAGCTGCCAAGGTTGCTGAAACTGGAACTAGTAGAGCTACCAGATCCAAAGTAGCCAAAGAAGCTGAAGCGATGACAGCCACTCCTAGTCCCTCTGGTAGCAAATCAAAATCAGAGTCATCTCAGCAAAAGTCTACTCCCAAAACAGTTATTCCCTCAAGCAGCTCTGAGGAAGAAGTTGAAGGAACAGAGGATTAGGTTGCACTAGTTGCATTACCATTCTCTTTATGCATTATGAATATTTCATGCATTACATATGCATTTTTAAACTCTGCTTTTAATTTAGTTTGGTTTGTATTTTGGCACCTGCTGAGTGCCTTGGATATTCTAGATATTTGCTTTGAGGCATGTGGATGTCTCTTATCTATCTTATGTTTTATTGCCTATCTTTGTTGTGCATATATTTCTGTATTTCTAACAATTTCATGCAGGAATATCAAACCTTTTTTGCTTATGACAAAAAGGGGGAGAAGAGTTATGAATTGAGATTTTTGAAAATCCTTTGTATATATATATATATATATATATATATATATATATATCTAGCATGTTCAGCATTAGAAGTTTGATGATTTATCTAGCATGTTCAGCATTAGAAGACCAGCATGCTTGAAGGAAACTTTGGCATGCTTGGATGGGGTCGATGGGGAAGATGAATTGACTAACTCAAGGGGAGTTTAAAAACTTCAATGGTATATCTTTCGAAAAACCCCTCTCTGTTTGGCTGAACTTAACTGAATATACATTACTGCCACTAATGGGTTTTTCTGGAATACTTCTAGTTCTTATCCTATTTATGTTTTTAGTTTTCTTCAATCTTATTCTGGACTTGACTTCTTATGCTCTGATATAGACTTAATACAGATATATCTCTACTGCTCTGATCAATTCTGAATTCAGATGGCATGAACTTAAGGGGAGCCTTAGTTTATTATCCTATTTCCCTATGTAAGATTAGCTCTATCTCAATTCAGGGTTAGTTTTGTCATCATCAAAAAGGGGGGAGATTGTTGAACCCTGTTGTTTTTGATGATAACAAAATAAACGCAATTATGTAAGCTAACATATCTACTTAGTGTGCAGTAAAGCCTTCAATACAGAAATGTTGTAGTATTGTAGATCCTTAAAATGAACACTGCATTAAAAACACTGATGTAGAAGAATGCCACAAAGCCTTAGGCGATTGAAGAACTTAAAGATTCTAAGGAAGATCATTTGAAGCCAAAGGCAGCAATTTCAGAAGACAAAGAACAGAATTGAGAAGGTATATTCAAGATAGCACGTGAGAAGAATCATCGAGTCAAGAATAAATTTTGGAGTTGGAAGCAAGTTTGAAGACATTGACGGGATTAATGATCTGGAGAAGAAAGTGACTAGCAGCTATAAGACAAATACTACGAACACGCTGAAGTGATCAACGTCGTACGGACGCGCTAGAGCGGCTAAAGAGCTGGCACGACTAAAAGACAAGAAAAACGGGAAAATGGTTTGAATTTCAAACCAAACGGCTAGTTCGCTAGAGAGAAGTATAAATACTCAAATCTAACCGTTTGAGTTTAAGTTTTTGAGCACAATTGAAGATCAAATCACTCTCTCTCTCCAGAATTTCAAAATCCCTAACATCCAAGTCTTGTTCTCAATATAGCTTATCCCTGTTAGCTTGGATACTTGTATTAGCGCTTAAAGTTCACATTTTTAGATTGTTTTAGGCCTGATTGTGTGTATTTCAATCTGTTGAGATCATTTATACACTTTTGCAACTATCCTAATGTTCTTGGGCAGAAACACCAGGGATCCTAGTCTGTTACTTCTCTGTTGCCCCATATATTTAGATATCCAACCCTGCTGACTATGCTCCAAATTATTAGAAATTCAACAACCCCGCCTTGATCAATGCTTGCACTCTCTTCTTCAAATTGGTACAATTCTCCGTGGAATGACCTTGAACATTCATGTGATACTCACATTGCACATTGGGATCATACCACATGGGATAAGGAGGTTGCATGGGTTCCACGTATACCGGTTCCACAAGACCCTGCTGGATGAGCTGATGAAGCAGTTCTGTATACGTCATGGGAATTTGGGCAAACTTGAATTTCTCTTGATGAGACATGTACCCCTTTTGTTGGTCCTTTGGAATGGTTGGTTCTGAGCCAAGTGAAAATGATGGCATTCTCTTTGATACTCGAGGATACTCATGAGATTGAAAGCTTGGTTGGGGAACCGGCTGGTATGGGTAGGGATTTTGATTCTCGTATGAGTTTATTGGTGGAAGTAATGGCTAAGGATGGTAAGGAGCGTATGCGTAACATGGGTCATACGACCCCGAGTGATCAAATTGTTGTCCTTCAGAGCTAACTAATGGTGCTTCTATGCCACTCTGCATTCCGGTTTGATCCTTTTTTGGTCCTGGCCTTTTCCCGCTTCTAACTTTTCTTGACCTGAAATTAGCTCTACTAAGGAGGTATGAGGTATCAGTTAGCGGTCTAGGCACGAATGGGGTTTGAACCACAAGCAGAGAATTTGACTGGTTGGGATTGAATTGGTTGGGTTCAACACTTCCTGATTGTCCCACACTGATATTGTCTATGTTCATTGTCGTATCATGCCCTTCTGATACTGGATGATCTTCTAGCATTGTTTTTCCTTTCAGTTCTGCTAGTTGACGTTTCATCATGCTCATCTGCTTTTGCAATTCCTCATTCTCGTTCTTCATCCGCTGGTGCTCAGTTAATTATTCTCCTTCCATCGCTTTTGCTAAATCTTCCAAAAACTGGATCAAATTTGAGAACTATCAGGACTCCTTCCATTGATCAGTAAACACTACTTTCTTATTGAAAAATGAAGCTAACGCTATCCATGAGATGTATGAGTGAGTGTTATGGCATGATGAATGAATGGATGCATGAGGCAAATATGAATGTATGATGCCTTGAAACATGGAATTTACGTGGACAAATGTGTAACAAAACCAAACTTAGTGAAAATCCTCCTTCCATTGATAACAACCACCATTACATTGTTCCCTTACACTAAATCTTCTTGATTATATACAAGAGTGACTACAAAGTAACTGGATAAACTTAAAAACCCTTCTTGATTCAAATCATGAAGCACTTGTCGACGCTCTCGTAGAATTGACTGGCGGAACCTAACTGAAACTAGGATTACCCTCTGTATCAAAAACTAACTCCCCCGCTTTGATCAACCTTTGTACCTCCTACTTTAGCTTTGGGCAATCCTCGATAGAATGACCTAGAGTTCCCGAATGATAAGCACAGTAAGCATTGGCATTATACCATGATGTAGGCCTCTTCATTGGATTGGCATATGTCAAGAATGTGACCAGACCTCGTTGCAAAAGCTGAGGGAATAGCTCAGTATATGTGCAGGGGATAGGTATCAGATCTTTAAGCTCAATAGGTTCCCTTTTTGGACTTGGAGGTTGAGACATTGGCTGGGATTTTGGTTGAGCTTTTGGCCTGTGGATGGGTGGCCGAAATGAAGTGTTTGGCCTGAAATTTGGCTGATGATAAGGTCGAGGCTGGTGAAAGTTAGATGGGTTCCCCCGTTGACCGGAGTTTGGTGGGTGATGAACTGGAAGGTAGAAAGGTGGGTCATTCAACTGGACAAAGTTGTTATGAGATTGCATTGCACCGGAAGATTCCACTGTTGTGATGCAAAACTTGAGCTCTTCCACTTGCTTGGTCAACTTATCCATTCCTTTTGCGATCTTGCTTAAGTCTTCAGTCTTGTCTGAGCTGGTGGTGCCTTCAGTGGCATATTCTGACTTCCCATTACCAAATTGAGCCTGTTGTGCCTCGGTCCTCGCCATCATCTTATAAGCTTCCTCCACATCCCCGAACATGATTAATGATTTTAAAACATGTTTCTTCAACCGTTCCACCTCTTCTGCCATGATTTCCTGCCTACATCTTAGCTCCATGATATCAACTTGCATCGTCCTCCATTCACACTCCAACCGCTGCATTCGTGCTTCCAATGAGTCTCCCATGCTTCCTTGATACCTCGGACTCCTAACTGAACTCTCTATAGAATAAGCTCGAGTAAGTAATATTTACAAGTAATCTAGATGTACAATCTATTTATAAATGATGGTGATAATGAATGCATGAGCATATGTACCATTGCATGACATGAGGTCTTGGCGATGATAAGAAAGCACTTAGAAATATGATAGTGACATGGCAAAATATGCTAATGGAAAATGCATGATGTGCATGATCGACTATGTGCAATGTGACTATCGTAGGAAATGAATGCATGATGCTAAAAGGAAAGGAATAAAATTTAAGAAAACAAGGAAAGAAGTTAGTAATCACAAGGAAATTAAACGAGAATAGTAAATAATCTGGAAATTAAAGAAGAACCATGCCCCTTCTTTTATTGACCAAAATATTTTCCTTGCAAATAATCAGACTGTGAGTCCTTTTTGGGCAGGTTGGTCCGCTTATTGTAAGCAATGCAATTGCTCACTCTAAGATCCAATTTTGTAAAAACGAGATAGGCAAGGTAAGAAATGTTCCTTTTGTGTACCTTGGTTCCTCCTCGCAGGATTGGCTCTACCTAGGCTGGATATCTCTCAAGGCAACTACATGCTGGGTGAGGCTTTATACAGGATCTAAAGGTTCCCAAACTGTCCTCACTGACGCCCACTACAGGCTAGTAAGGCCCCCAATCCTCACCCATTATAGGCTCACTAGAGAGGGTTCAGTCTGAGTGGAGGTGTTTCACTAAAAACCCGCACGGTGACTATCGTCACACGAGGGCTAGCTACTTTGCCTCCTCCTAAATAGGTAAGAGCTCCGGCGTATGCTCATTCAATGCAAATGCAAGTTTATTAGTGCACGTGTGAAGGAACATACAAACCTTTACCAAAATTCTACCCAAATTACTAAACTACCCCCCAAAGAAGACAGAGCAAACATGGATTAGACAGAATATACAAAGTATAAACAAAGCATGCAAATAGATAAACATAAATTAACAGGAATAAAAAAAGAAACAGACAACCAATTTACCCTAGTTAATACTCCCTCCGTCCCATATTATCTGTCCACTTCTATTAGGGGAAAAGTGGACAGATAATATGGGACAGAGGGAGTACTAGACTAGTATCCAGTTCGACTCTCTAACCTGTCCCCAGCGGAGTCACCAAGCTGTCGCAACGTACGGGTCCAGGGTCCGAACCCTACCGTTTAACGACTTAAAGAATTAAAACTATGGAGTCGCCACTAATCTTTTTTAACCTAGGTGTGATTAGCCACCTATCAGATTATTAAGTCTAATATAACCTAAGCTTGGCGAAGGTAACACTAAACCTAATAAACTGTCTTCTAACCAAAGTCTAATGGGTTCGGGAGTCGGGTACGCGTGGGGAAGGATTAGCACCCCCACGACGCCCGTCAGAAGACGGCACTGACTAGTCTAGATTTAACTATAGGTTTCTATTTTTGGTTGCTTCTATTTTTAAATATTTTCATGCCATTAAACTCTTTTATTAATAAACAAACAAAAATGGTTTTTTTTTTTTGAAATTGAAATGTTGGGAATTTTCCCATTTATTATTTGTTCTCTTTTTGGGTTCCTCATGAGAGGATTTTCTTTAAAACTTACCATGAAAATGACTCTTTTTGAAAAATGCTTTTTGACGGGATCTTTCCCCAAATTGAAAACTTTGAAAACTGGATGGGATCTTTCCCTAAATTGAAAACTTTGAAAACTTGGTGGGATTTTTCCCTAAATCTTAAACTTAAAAAAAAACTGGATTTGATCTTTCCCTAAATTGAAAACTTTGAAAACTTCTTTTTGATTTTTTGAATTTTGAAAACCTTTTTATTAATTTTGAAATACTCAATTTTTCATTTTGATTTTTTCTTTGGAAAACTAAAAGAGAACAATTATCAAGCACAAACTCTTTTTTATTTTTTTTTGAAAAGCTTTATTCTTTTTTTCATTTCCAATTTCTTCTTTTTTTGGATTTTCTTTATCAATTAGTTGAAAATTACTAAGTCTAACCCTAGATGCATGAATGCACATGATGCATGATTTCCAATTAAAGTGCAAATTTTACCGAGTAATTATACGAGGAATACCATCTGGGGACCCGCCAGTCATACTGGCTAAAACCCCCATCCGGATATTCCAAGCCTTGGAAAGATGAATTAAGACTGACAAAGATTGTCGAAGCCCCAATTAATCATTCCATTATCGGATCAAATTTATTATTTATTCCAAATGATGATAATAAATGCAAATGACGCATGGAATTCCAATTCAGCCAATTCAGCAAATGTTTTACCAAGTGGTTATACGAGAGGCATCATTTGGGCACCTTCCACTTGATTGGTAAGACCTCCAAATAAATGCCTCAAGCCTAGGAAATTCGGATAAAAATGGACAATGCTGTCAACATTTCAACCAATTATTCCATCATCGGAGTCCATTTACTTTTCTCAAATGAGCATGGCATCAACAATATTTAAGGAAATTTAAAATGCATGTCATGACCTAATCAATAACGTAAAGAAGCATAAATATAGAGTAAACATGAATGCACATGAAACCTACTTAACCCCTAAGTTCAAAACTTATTTCATTTAAGAACCTATATTGATTGAATTTTAAACATAAGATCCTATGCCCAAATATCAAAATACCAAGCCCAACTAAAAACAAGCCCAAATTGACCATACATGGCAAAACTCAAATGAATAAATAAAAGCAAAGCCCAATAGGAAAATGCCCAACAGAAATTTAAACCCCCATAAGGAAATTAAAAGCCTAACAAAACTAAAACTTAAACCCAAACAATAAAAGGCCCGAATCTAAGAAAAAGAAAACCCTAAAGGCCCAATAGAAATTCTAAAGTCCAAAATATCATCCTATTCCAACCCAAATTCCTATCTCCAAAATACTACCAAGGACCATTTTAATTCATAAATTATTAACCCAATAATCCTCAAAAGGTTCTTTTTTTTTTCTTTTCCATATGATTTCATTTACATACCTAAACTAAACTATCCAAGCAAAAGGCATCTCTTTTTGATTTAATTATTAATTAGTGAGCCTAATATGAATTTAGGAAATACAAGACCCAAATAATAACTTAAAGCCCAACATAAACCTAATATCCCAATCTGTGCTTTTTCCTTGATATCAAAACTATTCAAAGACTAATCAAAGACGTTGTCTTGTTCTTTTTTTCTTTTATTTGGATTCTAGTTCTCTAAGTAATTCCCTAGTCTAAGCCGAAAACTAAGCCCCTTTTTTATTTTAAATATCAAATTGGCATTAGATATTTACAGGTCAAAGATTCAACTAAATGATACATATTTGTGCCAAAAGGAAATAATGTCCGAAAATCATGCATAAATGTAAGGGCTTGAAGACTAATTTAATCTAGAAGCAGGAAACTTGAAAGCCATATAAACTGAGGACTCAAATGAATAAAAAGTGAAACTTGAAGCTAAGAGACAAAGCCAACATATTTATTCCAAAGATATTATTTTTTTTAAACCCAAAATGAAACCAAAGCTATACCTTCAACCGGAAATCGCTCAGCCTTCATCTCCTCCTTGCGCCGCCATGCCGGAGCTCCGGTGACCGTCCAATGAAAGCCGAAAGTTTGAGGAGAGCTTCCTCTTGCCTTGCTGAGTTCGGATCTGGCCTCAGATTCTTCGAACGCCACCAGGGAACGCCTCAAGCACGCCCAAACCGAATCTATTTCCAACCTCAGATCCGCCCAAATCAGCCGTTGGATGAAGCCGAAAATCAGATATGTGTTTCCTCTCTATCTACTGTTGGGTTTTTGGATCTAACACCTTTAGCCTAATATTTTCTTTAAACCGAAACTAATTCTCTCTTTTTTGTACTATTGCAGAAATATGAGACTTGGACAACAATGAGAAGTGGAAAGCAAAAGAAAAGGAGGCTTGGGTGGAAGGGGTAAAGGTTTTCTCTTTTTTTTTTTTGCTTTTTTTTGGTTTTCTGTCTGAGTTGTAAAAAAATGGAAACTTGTTTGGTTTTTTATGACTTTGAACTTGTCAAAACTAAAGACTTTCAATGACAAAAGGGGAAAACGAAACTATCAAAAAATTTTGGGTTTTCTTTTGTTGAACTAGAAATAAGAAAGTTTTCTGTAAAAAAGATGAACTTGTTCAAGCTTGAACTCTGCTAGGTTTTTTTCTTGGGAAATCTTAGCTGCTAGGGTTTATTCTTGGAAACTATGCCTCTGTATTTCTTTGGGATCTGTACGTGTCTGGGAAAAGAAAATAAAAAGATTGAGACTACTCTTTTTGTTGCTGTAGAACTATGAAAAGGAAAATGAAGCTCTTTTTTTGTGTGTTTTTTCTGATTACTGGAAAAATATGGAAACTATCAGGGAAAGATAAAAACTAGGGTTTATGTGTGGTTTTTGGGATCTGTGTGTCTGCCAGGGTTTTAGCAACAGTGAGTTTATATACTGGGTAACTTTTATTTTTGAAGGTTGAGATTGACTGACTATTGTTAATCCAATGGCTACACCTTAAAGCTCCTGTCATCCCTTCAAATTCTCTTATTGGCTTACTTGTTGTCAATGTGGTATTTTGGTTAGCTAAGAGCAAGTGATGTGTCATATATGTAGGTGTGGGAGCCTTTTTGTGTGAAAGTTGGCCTGGGTCGACACTTAATGGGTTCGGGCCCAAGCCCAAATATCCCAGAAGAGATATTGGGTTAAAAGGTGAAATCGAGACCAAGCTTTAAATTGTAAAGCGTTGGTGGCTGTCAAGAACAATTTACCGTCGCAGGAAAACAATCAAAACAGAGGATGAACTAAAGGAAGATGAAAAAGAAGAACCCAAAACCCAGAAAACGTATTGCTTTGAGCTAAATGAATCTGAAAACTTCTTTATTAATTATGGACTAGTGGAAAACAGATTGGGTGTGTGATTTGGGAGAAAGAAGAAAGAAACATTTGGGAACAATGGAATCAAAATACAAGGTTTTGACAGTGGAGGAAAACACTGATTTGGAAAGGATGGAGACTGATTTTCTTGTTGTGTTGAGTAGCATTTTAGGGTTCTTTAGAGACTCTTGAGGAAGATGGTGATGATTCTTGATATATCTTGTGATAGTTGCCATTTTTGCCGTTAATTGCCCCCTTTTATAGCTTCTCTTCCGACCGGTCGAAGGCTTTGTCCGATGGTCTCCAAGGCTCTTGCTTTTTGATTAATTGCAGTGATTAGGCCTTAGGTCCAAGAGGAAGCATCTTCCGGTTTGAGGAAGGCAACAATGGCGTCTTTTTGCTTTGAAATCAGCCTCTCCTTCTTGTGTTCATGCGTCGCTATCGTCGACGGCAACTTCTCATTTGGTTCCTCCAAAGTCAAACTTAGCTATGGTTTTTGATTCCACTTTCTGCACCCTAGCCGATTACCCCATTTGTGTTTAGGAACAACCTCCAAGCATGGTTGCTCCTTTCAAAGAGATAATCGGAGGAGTTTCTTTCCTCTTTTACCTTCCAAGCCACATCTCCCAATGAGTTTCCCGCTGTGGGCTTGGTCCACAGTAGCCCTTAGACCTGCGATGAAGAGTGGTTAGCACTTAATCCCTGCCATAAATGGTTAAATATAAGGGAATTTGAAAGTAAGTAAAATGCTTCCCTTAGATGCTTTCCTCTGCAGGAAACTGATATGCTGCAGCAGGGAATTGAGTATTGTGCCTTTTGTCTTCATGCCTTTGTTGTGTGCTTAGTTGGCAAGGCCCCATCGTTTTGGGCCTTCTTTGGGCCGAAAAGTGGACTTTGTAAGGCAAACCCTAAGTGTGATGTGTATAGGATATGGGCTTTATTATTATATATGTATATATATATATATATAAATAATGGAATATTTGACAAGGCCCATCAAGTATTTAGGAACCTTTGTCATGTAGAGAAGAGAATTGTCCCTGTGTTATATGTGTTTGGGGACTTTAGTATAGATGCCTCTGTGTTTAGGGATTTTAATATAGATACCCTTGTGCTTGAAGACTTTGATGTAGATGCCTCTGTGCTTAGGGATGAATACCCTTGTGTTTGAGGACTTTTGAGAGATGTGCCTCTGTGTTTAGGGACTTATAAATGCCCTTGTGTTTGAGGACTTTTAATTGTTGGGCAAAAGTAATGGGCTTTTTGTGTGTGTGAAATATTTATGAGCCCATTTACCCAATGTTTGTGTGTGTGTTTGGTTAGGCCAAAGAGATATGTGTGTGAGTGGGATGATAATTGGCCTAACCTTTGAGTGTGTTTGAGGAGGCCTTGTGGATTTTGGTCCTCCCAATTTTGGCCCCTAACATTTAGCCCCCTTTGAGTGAGAGTTCATTGTTGCAGCAGGAACTTCAATCTCAAATCCTTCATGGGCCAGAATCCGACCCGAACCGCTGCATCCCTTCTGTGGGGTCATGACTTTTGAATTAGGCGGGTACCTACAGCGTCCGTTGGGTAATAAGCTGCTTGATACCTCTTGGCATAGGTCTCGCTTGCATGTGACCTTTGATGGAGGGGTCTTTTCGGTTCTGCATTTTTGAGTCCCGCACCTTCCATTTGGAATGATTTTTGGAAAGGCACTTTCCCCATGGACTTTCGTAATGTGCAAAGAGATCCATTTTGGGAAAGACTTCTTTTTTGGACAAACTTGCTGGGCAGACATCTTTAATGGCGCCTCTTCATTTTCTATCGGCCTTGGATTGACGGGCCTCCTTTATTATTATTTTTTGTGTCTTTCCCATCAATTGCCTTCATTTTCTTTTGTCTCTGAACCTCTTTGGAGAGAAAGATAGAAAGCTTTCGTTCTCCTTCTCCTGCAAACCCTTTCTTCTTTTCACGGTGCTCGATCTTCCTTCATCAATCCCTGTTGCGATCTTCGGTGAGATCTGCTCCTTCCAACAGGTTCGGTTTCTTCTTCTTCTTCAAGGTTCTTTTTCCTTTCATCAACCCTTTGGAGAAGGGTTTCACTGTTGCCTCTTCATGTTTGCAGACATTACTTCAAGTCTTGAAGCTTTCACTCTGCCGCCATTCTTCGAGTTCACGGCCCACAATGGGTATGGCTTTTCTCGTTTCTGTTATTTTTCTTCTTCCTTATTTTGTTAAGTTTGCACTGCCATTGATTATTTGGAACCCTAACCTTTCTTTGGGTTTTGCTTGGCTTATTTTCTTCTAGCCGCTGCTTCCTAACGAGAAAGGAGGTTGCAGAAGGCCGGGGAAATCCCTTGCCTCTTGTATGATGCTTGGGTTGAAGTCGATGATACCCTCTTAGAGTTCAACAAGGTTGATACTAAGGGGTCTGCTGCGGCAAGACAGGGCCAATATAATTTGCTTGAGGAATTTACAGCAGGAAGCGAGGATCCTGCCGCACTCTTAGATGCTGCTTCGATGTCTTGGTCCCAGATCCGCAGGGGTGACTTTACTGCTGCTCCATTAGTTACATCTTATTCCTGCGGCACTCTACGGGATAATGAATTTTGGGTGAAGTAGGTTGCTGATGAGTTATCAGACTCAAGCTTTCGAGCTTTGATGAAGAAAGCTCGGGTCTTTGATGCTCTCTCAATCTCACGGCGCTATTCTTTCTTTGTCGACCCCGAGCTTATTGGTTTCCTCGCCCGCAGGTGGCATGTGGGTCATCACACCTTCCTCACTGCCTTTGGCGAGATTACTGTGACTCTCGAGGATGTGGCCGCCGCGACTTTGCTTCCCATTACTGGGGATGTCGATCCTCGTTTTATTGATCTGACGCCGCAGGAAACTAAAACCATGACTGCCCTGACGGACTTGATTTCAAGATCCAAGCGTTACCCAAAGAAGAGATGTCGCGGCGAGCATTTCACTTTGCATTCAGCCTGGATAGCCCACGCCAAGAGTGCTAGAAGCCATTGGGACTTCAGAGTTAGGAGAGCTGCTTTAATATTGGTGTGGCTGCGTAGATTCGTCTTTGGAGGCTATCCTTACAATAGACTGATGTCTGAGCTTGCCACTCTTGTTGTGAAGATTTCCTGCGGCTATTCTGTGCCTTTAGCCCCTTTGGTCCTAGGGACATTGTATCATCATCTAGACACTTTTCATGAAGACGAGCTCCAAGGTGTGCGCCGCTACACAATTGATACTTTCGTGAATGTGCCTGTGCTGCAATCTTTCATTTGGGAGCATTATCCTAAGTTTGCTCCGGAGTTCGTGGACAAGGAAGCCATTGACGGTTCCCATTGTGAGAAGTATCCCGGGATTTGCAGCTGGGTGAACAAGAAACCTCTCTTTGAGCCGAGAATCCATTCCATGTTTGATGACCATGGTTCCTTCGCTTTCAGGCTGTACATCTGCTATGGATATTCGCCTTCTGTCCCGCCACATATTTTGATTCCTTCAATAAGTGAACAGCTTGCTGTTGCTGCTGATTCAAACCCTCACGAGGTAATTGTTGCTGCTTCCGACATTTCCAAGGTGGAGGCTGTTCTCTGCTTTACCCCTTCCATGATTCCATACTTGCCATTGCACGGTGGATGGGGTGTTTTGAACTATAGCCCCCAATTTGCCTTGAGGCAGTTCTGATTTGACCAGGGAGTTGCTATTGCTACCTTTCCTGCTGATCCTTGGGAAGTAGCAATCAGGAGGTTCTTGACTGCATTTCAAGTAGACAGCTTCCAGGATGGCAGGACTTTTAAATTCATGGGGACTGCAGTCATGCCTATTATGATTCCTGCTATGATTGAGCATTGGGAAAGTTGCTGTGTTGCTTTAAGATCTTTTATTGAGCTTGGCCCTCAACCTGTTACCCCTTTGCCTCCAAACCAAACTGGGAATCCCCGGTTCGTTAATCATTCGATTCTCCAGACATACATGGTGCGTCACTTTACAACCGGGGTTTTTAAGCAAAAGGACTCCCATTGGTGGGCTTTTGGGAATTTGCCTCATCCTCCTCCTTCTTATATCTTGTGCCATGGTGGTATTGAGAAGTTTGCTGATCGCGATGCGAAGAGGTGGAGAATGAAGTATCTTGGCAGCAAGATGTCGCTTGGGCTTAACGAGATTGATGCTGAACTTGTAGCATCATTGCTATCTTTAAACAAGGCTGAATCCAGAAAGCCTATTCCAAGTCTACAGGAACCAGTCAAGCCTGCAAAAGAGTCTGCCAAGAAGAAGAGGAAAAGTAGCGGCAGTTCTGGCCTTTCCAAGAAGAAATATAAAACGTTGGCGAGCCTCACTAAGAAAGCTTCTATTGCTGCCGCAGTCCTTGCTGAGGCCATGACCACTGACATTTCTGTTCCTTCCTCTAGGCCAGTTGTGACCAAGTTTTATGGCACTCGATCCAAAAACAAGAGAGTTCAAGAATCTCTGGCTACTGAGGTTGAGGTAAGCTTTTGATTGTGGCTCCAATTGTTGTTGTTCTTGCCTTGCTGGGATTTAGCTTTTGAGATTGAATTGCACCATTGTAGGAACTCATGCCTGCTAGGGATGCTGCTGGCTCGGTCGGGGCAGGTTTGTCTTTCTTCCTTTCCCCCCTTTTCTTTCGATAGTTTGGGTAGAAAAGAAATACCTATTCCCCTTTGTTTGTGTGCTCGTAGACTTTGATTTGAACCAAATCGCTAGCGAGGTTGATAAGAGCGTAGAAGATTCCCCTCTAAAAGGCCCAGGTAAGCATATTTTCTCCCCTAATACTTCCTCAAGTGAGATGGCTCCTCAGGGTTTTGAAAATTTTACCTCTCTTGTTTCCCATTTTCGCCAATTTGTAGACAAAAAGATGAAAGGAAATATGCAAGAGGAACCTGAAGTCGCCATGGTTGAGGAAGAGGAGAACCTGGACAGCGAACCTGGCACCGACTTGGAGGATGATGATGATGATGATGGCTTTGAAGAAATAGAGGAAAACTCCAACGAGGATGTCGATGGGGACGATGAAGATTATGAGCCCTTAGGTTTTACTGTTGAGGAGGCTGAGATGTTGAGCCAAGAACAGGAGAAAACTTCTGAGCCCTAGGATATTGATTCCGGTATTGGCCCGGTGAGAGATGAAGTTCCGCCAGAACAAGTAATAGAAGGTCCTTTTACTGCTAGTGGATACATTCCAATGACCGATATTGCAGATGCTGGTAAGCTTTCTCTGTTCTTTCATCTGAATCTTCACTTTCATCTTCCTTTCTTCCTGCGGCTTCTGAAGTCTTGGTTATTGGCTTACCGCAGGAAGTGGCAAGTCTACTGCTGAAGCTGGGGCTAGTGGTGCAGTAGGACAAAACAAGAAGAGTGGAAAGGTCCCCTACCGTACTTTGCTGGATGAATTGGTGGGCAAAGCTTCACGCCCAAGCTCCTTCTTTCACTCATACATGAGCAAAGGTGGGACCATGGTTCCGGTGGAAAACACTCATTTTTCTGTGTTTTCGCATTTGAAGCCCATTGCCGAGAAGATTATAAGAGCATATTCAGATTTCCTTGCAAATGTCGGACCTTTCTCTGCTGGTGCTGCATTCGCTCTCGGGTTGCTTTGTCAAGCTTTGTATGATATGGAGAATACAGAAATAAGCAACATCACAGAATCCCTGCTTTTTGATTGGAGAGACGCGGTTAGAGAGGCCAAGGGTTTCCGCTTCGATGTGGAGCCTTTCCAGCACCATGTTTTCTACTTGGCTAGGGTCTTCTGTGGCCGTGAGGCATACTTTTCTTCAGAAGTGGAACAGAACAAGGCATATACTCTAGAGCTCAACAGGCTGAAGGAGGAGTTGAAGCAGCATGAAGAACGTGTGGCCGTCTTGAAGAGGACCATTCAGGAGGCAGAAGAGGCCCATAAGAAGAAGCTTGCCGGCGTGCTGAACAGTGACTGCATTCCCACCTTTCTCCACAAGCATAACAAGACTGCTGCCTTTACTTTTAATGAATAGCCATGTGTCGACTGATTTTATTTTCTGAAATGTGATGAGTATTTGAATATTTGGTATTTGGGTATGTATGAATATCCTAAGTATTTTGTGTATGGATATTTGGCATGATGCCTTTATTTAGCATGAAAGAATGAAAGAATTTCTGGTGGAATACCCAAAGCATGTGATAAAACTCTCTATTTATTTAGGTAATAATCAAAAGGGCCCAAATACAAGGGATTTACAAAATCCTATGGGCTAACTACAGAGGCCTACCCATCAAACAAATAATAAGAAATTTAGCAATGGTAGGACTTAAGCCATTTGGCATTAACTAATTCATACCAGTTGGGTTCGTTGGGCTTAGTGATCTGATAATACCCACTGTCGAAGGCTTCTATCACGATGTAGGGCCCACTCCAATTTGGAGCAAATTTGGATGGGCGTGGCAAATTTCTTCTCACGTGATCATCCGCCTTGAGTACCAGCTGTCCTGCGGCGAAAGATCTAGGCTTGACCTTCCTGCCATAAGTTTTGGCCATGGATTCTTGATACCTTTGCATGTTGGCCATAGCCTGTTCTCTAATGTCGTCCACAGCTTCCAGCTCAACCAATCTCTGCCCTCCACAAATGACAAATGAGCTGTCCAAATCAGTGGAGGCTAAGACTCTTGTTGTTGGCTTGACAATTTCGACCGGCAGGATAGCTAGGATGGACTCGATAAGCCCATAGAGCATCAGGCAAGTGGGTGGTCCAGACCCGCTTGTATTCATACACCATTTTGCTCAAAATTTTGAACAGCACTTTGTTTGTTGCCTCGGCTTGGCCATTTCCTTGTGGGTAATAGGCCGTTGACCTCCTATGCCTGATCTCATAATCGTCTAAGAGCTTGCTAACATACTGGTTCACAAAGGGAGTGCCATTGTCGGTGATGATTCTGTAGGGCACTCCAAATCTGCAAATGATTGCTTCTTTGATGAATCGGGTTACAGCAGGACCAATTGCCTTTCCCAAAGCTTCTGCCTCTACCCATTTTGTGAAGTATTTTGTGGCTACAAGGATCCATATTTTGCCATCAGATGCGAGATGAATTAGACCAATCAAATCTAGCCCCCAAGTCTGGAAGGGCCAAGGAGTTCGCATGTCTTGAAGTATCGAGGGATGAGTGTGAATCATTCCCCCATGGAATTGGCAAGTTGAGCATCTCTTGACATACTCTTTGGATTCCTTCTTCATTTGAGGCCAATAATAACCACAAGATATTAGTTGTTGGTAGAGTTTCTTCCTGCCTTGGTGTTCTCCACAATCACCGGAATGGATTTCTGCCATGACTTTGATAGTTTCTGCGGCAGACAAACATCTCAATGGTTCTCCAGTGAACCCTTTTCGAAAGAGAATGCCATTATCGACGAAGAATCTCACTGCAGATCTCCTGAAGGCATATGCTTTCTTTGTATCCTGCGGCAGGACACCATGAATCAGGAAATCTAAGACGCCAATCTTCTGCAGCATCTAAGGCAAGGCATTCTTTCTCGCCGAACGTTGGGCTGCAACTCTCACATCCCTGCTGCACAGTGGACGCTTCTTTCTTCATGTCTGGCCAAAAGTAGCCAAGTCTCTGCAATCTTCGATAGATGCTAATTTCGGGAGCTACGCCGCAGGATTTCTCATGAGTCTCCTTAAGGACGAGCTCTACCTCTTCTTTCCCAACACATCTTGCAAGGATTCCTCCAGGCATTCGACGATACAACTCCCCATTGATCAAAGTGTAATCTTTAAGTTTTTTGATCGATGGAGAATCATCAGACAATAAAGCTTTCTTGATGGAACTTCTCCAATCTTCTCTTTCAGCTGTGGGCCCTTGCTTGGGCTGATCAGTAATTGGGAGACTCGCCTGACCACCTCAAATTGGGCAGAATCGCCGAAAAAGATGAGCTTTGACCCCAAGGTGGCTAAAGAATCGGCATGTCAATTCTCCCCTCTCTGTATATGAACGATCTCAAAAGTCTCAAATGACTTTTCTAGCTCTCGCGCCATGGCTCTATAAGGCGCCAAAGTGGGCTCTTTGAGTGCAAATTCTCCATTCACTTGGCTAATCACCAAGTTTGAATCACCTTTGACGCTCAAATGCTTGATTCCTTTTCCTTTGGCAGCCAAGAGACCAATGAGATAAGCCTCATATTCAGCAACGTTGTTTGAACATGGAAAGTCGAGCTTGTAAGACGAGGTGAAAGCTTGAGATTTTTCATCCAAAATTACGATACCAACGCCTCCTCCTTTTGCCGTAGAGGACCTATCAAAATATAAAGTATGGTATTGCACCGATTCTGCAGTCAAGACTTGCTCTTCCATCCCTGGAATTTCTTCCGATAAAATGGCACCATCATCACCTGGGAATTGAGCAAGAAGATCTGCTACGGCTTGTCCTTTGATGGCAAAAGGATTGTGGCAGGAAATGGAGTACTGCGACAGTTGCAGTAGCCAGTAGGCCAATCTCCCCGACAGATATGGCTTTGCTAACAAATAGCGGATTGGATTGGACTTGGTCATCAGATGGACCTCATGAGCTAGGAAGTAGTGCCTCAACTTTTGAGAAGCATAAATCAGCGCCAAGCACATTCTTTCGATTTTAGGATACCTTTTTTCAGCATCCTGCAAGGCTCGGCTGATGTAGTAAATTGGGCACTCTGTTCCCTGCTTATCGACTTGTGCCAATAACCCGCCAATGGTTGTGTCTGTCATGGCCAAATAGAGTCTCAATGGCTTTCCTGCAGTAGGAGACTGCACTGTTGGGAGATTCTGCAATTGCTTCTTCAGATGAATGAAAGCCTCTTCATGATGGCGCTCCCATTCGTATGGCTTCCCCTTTTTCAACAAAGGGGTGAAAGTGGTGGTACTAGCCGCAAGGCCTGGAATGAACCGTCGGATGTAAGATAGACTTCCAAGAAAGCTTTTCAACTCTTTGACGTTGGTAGGCCTCTTCATCTCTGTGATAGCATCTATGCGGCTTTGATCGACATTGATTCCTCGCTTGTGGACAAGGAAACCAAGAAACTTTCCTGCGGGAACTCCAAAGGCACATTTGGCTGGATTCATCTTGAGCTTACAAGTACGGCAACGGTTGAATACCCTCCTTAGAGCTTCAAAATGCCCTTCTCTTGTCTTTGATTTGACCACCACGTCATCCACATAATCTTCCAAGTCTTGATGCATCAAATCGTGGAAGATGGTAGTCATGGCACGTTGATAGGTGGCTCCGGCATTCTTGAGGCCAAAGGGCATCACCATGTAGTAGAAATTGCCAATAGGTGTTCTGAATGCTGTCTTCTAGGCGTCCTTTTGAGTCATTTTGATTTGGTTGTAACCACTGAAGCCATCCATAAAGGAGAACATGACATGTCCTGCTGTAGAATCAATGAGGGCATCCATGTTTGGCAGTGGGAAATCATCTTTGGGGCACACCTTATTTAGGTCTCTGAAGTCCACGCAGCATCTGATTTTGCCATTTTTCTTCTTTACAGGAACTATGTTGGACAACCATGTTGGATGCTTAATGGGCCTAATGAATCCTGCGGCTAAGAGCTTTTCCACCTCCTCTTTGATTTGACCTTCTACTACAGGATGGAAAACTCTAGCATGCTGCTTGACTGGCTTAGCATCAGGCCAAACATTTAATGAGTGGGCCACCATAGTAGGATCCAGGCCCGGCATGTCCTTGTAGCTCCATGCAAAGACATCTTCATATTCTTTCAAAATTTTGACAAGCTGGTCCTTCTCATCAGGGCTTAGAGAAGAACTGATAGACACGCAGTGCTGTGTGGCAGGGTCGCCACTGATATCAACAACCTCTAAAGGTTCGTCGACTGCAACAGATGGTTCTTCTAGAACATTTCCTGCCGCATGCTCAGAACCCACAAGATTGCAATTAATACAGCTACTGGTGTTGGGATCTCCTTGAGGATCTTTAGGAGACCCCGCGCACCTTCATAAGCGATAGACCACCTTCCCATCGGGATAGACAGTCTTGCGGCATTATGCTGAAGGTTGCGCTCTCTTTTGCTTCTTGCGATCAAGCATAGCTCTAAGATCCCAATCTGGATCATCTCGAATATCTTCCCATCGGGGCAAGGGAATACCAATCGACTTAGCCACCCGGGCACCATGGACAGGTGCGAGTTCATCGAAGAAGGATGCTTCGGCATACTGAGCTTCTGTTTCGTCAAATGGGGTGGCGTTGGCCGATATCTTGAAGACTTTCCCATTCAATCTGCCCTTCACACATTGATGATAAGTGGAAGGGATAATCTGATGCTTGTGCAGCCAAGGTCTTCCAAGCGGGATGTGATAAGTCTCGGCATTGATGACATGAAAACAAGTGAGAGATTTCACAGGACTGACTTGCAGGTCCAGTAGGATATGACCCAAGGTCTCTTCAGTCGAATTGCCAAAGCCAGAGATAGTCATCGTAGCTCTAGTGATTTTGTGCTTGGGTATTCCTGCTGCTACAAGGGTGTGGATGGATATGAGATTCAATGAAGAACCTGTGTCCACCAAGGCCCTTCTAACCTCCACATTGTTGATCACAGCAGTAACATATAGAGGGCGTCGATGATCATGCTAATGCACATCTATATCTTCATCAGTGAATGTAATGGCGTTGATAGCTTCCAGCACAATCCTGCTGGTCTGAGCTGCAGCAGTGAAACATGCTTCACTTTCAGATTGCGCAGCAATGAGAGCTTCGGTAGCTGTTCTTCTCGCTTCAGGACTCAACCCAAGATGGTTGAAAAGGTTCTTGAAGCGATGGCTCTTTTGTAGAGTTCGGATGGTAGTGTCTTTGGTGGTGGACGATTCTGGCATCTCATCCGGGACTTCTAAGCCACTGTGGATGACAACTGCTACAGCCCCCTGTGCTTGGTGACAAGGCAGTGGATCGTCTTTAATTCTTTGAGCTCTTTCCGGCACTTCTAGCGTTCCATCAGCGATTCTTTTGTGAATGATTCTTCTCAAGGATTGGCAAGACAAAGTGGAGTGGTGGACATATCGATGGAGATGGCAGTATTAAGGATTCTGCTTATCTTGCTCAGTTGGTTCTTTGTTGACCTGGTTCTGCCGCAAGACACCATCTGCCAACCATTGGTCCACAAGTGCATTAACTTCCGCTGCAGTAAATGGAACTGGCGGTGCCTCTTCTCTCGGCCTTTTCTGATTAGGCCTGTTCTTGTTATTTCCTGCCGTAACAAGGGTCTGATGCCCCTGTGGCTTTTCACCTCTGGAGGAACGTGGGACAGACACCTTAACGGATTGGACTATCTTCTTTGCGGCATCAAGGAGCTTTGCAAATTGACCAATGCCCTCGGATGGCCTTTGGTTGGTATTCTGGAGCTGCAGGAGGGTAATCCTCTCCTCACTTTGAAAGTATTTCCTGCAAAACTTCTCTGCCGTTTCTTCCCATGAGCTGATGGATCCGGAAGGCAAGGTGGTATACCATGTGTAAGCACGTCCAGTGAGAGACTTGGAGAACTCTCTAAGACAAAGTTCTGGGTTCATGGAATGAGGACCCATAGCATCAAGGAACTTGCCAACGTGTTCCACAGCATTGCCTTTTCTGCCATCATATTGTGGAAAAGTAGGAGCTTCATAGTTCGGTGGGTAAGGTTTGTCCAACAAGTACTTTGGATATGGTGGATCCTTCATGAAAATGAAAGAGGGACGAGAGAGCTTTGCCTTCTCCTTCTCCAGCAGGGTGGTGAGATCAGAAAGAGTAGCATAGCCTTGAGAAGGCTCATTGTGCTGCTGAGTTTCGGTGGTGTTTCCAGCAGGCATATCGCCACCACCAGGCGGAGTAGGGCGTCGGCTTCCGTCATGGGACTGACCCCCATTAGCGGCGCGAGCTCTGGTCTCTCGGATAGCCTCGAGCAACTCGATTTGGCTTTGATAAATGCCTCGGGCTAGTTCCACCATAATTTCAGCAGGAGTCGGTGGATCTTGTTCATGTGCAGCTGAGTCCTCTTGCTGCTGGTTTGAGGACTCTTCTTGTTCCTCATGAACATCTTCAACGTCGGCAGGAGGATTTTTGTTGTTTTGTCGAACAGCTTTTGGTCTCGCCATTTTTGAACTTGGATGAAGACTTTAAGAATGGGTCCCCAGCGGAGTCGCCAGAAAAATGTGGGAGCCTTTTTGTGTGAAAGCAGGCCTGGGTCGGCTCTTAATGGGTTCGGACCCAAGCCCAAATATCCCAGAAGAGATATTGGGTTAAAAGGTGAAATCGAGACCAAGCTTTAAATTGTAAAGTGTTGGTGGCTGTCAAGAACAATTTACCGCCGCAGGAAAACAATCAAAACAGAGGATGAACTGAGGAAGATGAAAAAGAAGAACCCAAAACCCAGAAAACGTATTGCTTTGAGCTAAATGAATCTGAAAACTTCTTTATTCATTATGGACTAGTGGAAAACAGATTGGGTGTGTGATTTGGGAGAAAGAAGAAAGAAACATTTGAGAACAATGGAATCAAAATACGAGGTTTTGACAGTGGAGGAAAACACTGATTTGGAAAGGATGGAGACTGATTTTCTTGTTGTGTTGAGTAGCGTTTTAGGGTTCTTCAGAGACTCTTGAGGAAGATGGTGATGACTCTTGATATATCTTGTGATAGCTGCCATTTTTGTCGTTAATTGCCCCCTTTTATAGCTTCTCTTCCGACCGGTCGAAGGCTTTGTCCGATGGTCTCCAAGGCTCTTGCTTTTTGATTAATTGCAGTGATTAGGCATTAGGTCCAAGAGGAAGCATCTTCCGGTTTGAGGAAGGCAACAATGGCGTCTTTTTGCTTTGAAATCAGCCTCTCCTTCATGTGTTCATGCGTCGCTATCGTCGACGGCAACTTTTCATTTGGTTCCTCCAAAGTCAAAATTAGCTATGGTTTTTGATTCCACTTTCTGCACCCTAGCCGATTAGGAACAACCTCCAAGCATGGTTGCTCCTTTCAAAGAGATAACCGGAGGAGTTTCTTTCCTCTTTTGCCTTCCAAGCCACATCTCCCAATGAGTTTCCCGCTGTGGGCTTGGTCCACAGTAGCCCTTAGACCTGCGATGAAGAGTGGTTAGCACTTAATCCCTGCCATAAATGGTTAAATATAAGGGAATTTGAAATTAAGTAAAATGCTTCCCTTAGATGCTTTCCTCTGTAGGAAACTGATATGCTGCAGCAGGGAATTGAGTATTGTGCCTTTTGTCTTCATGCCTTTGTTGTGTGCTTAGTTGGCAAGGCCCCATCGTTTTGGGCCTTCTTTGGGCCGAAAAGTGGACTTTGTAGGGCAAGCCCCCAAGTGTGATGTGTATAGGATATGGGCTTTATTATTATATATGTATATATATATATATAAATAATGGAATATTTGACAAGGCCCATCAAGTATTTAGGAACCTTTGTCATGTAGAGAAGAGAATTGCCCCTGTGTTATATATGTTTGGGGACTTTAGTATAGATGCCTCTGTGTTTAGGGATTTTAATATAGATACCCTTGTGCTTGAGGACTTTGATGTAGATGCCTCTGTGCTTAGGGATGAATACCCTTGTGTTTGAGGACTTTTGAGAGAGGTGCCTCTGTGTTTAGGGACTTATAAATGCCCTTGTGTTTGAGGACTTTTAATTGTTGGGCAAAAGTAATGGGCTTTTGTGTGTGCGAAATATTTATGGGCCCATTTACCCAATGTTTGTGTGTGTGTTTGGTTAGGCCAAAGAGATATGTGTGTGAGTGGGATGAGAATTGGCCTAACCTTTGAGTGTGTTTGAGGAGGCCTTGTGGATTTGGGCCCTCCCCATTTTGGCCCCTAACAGTAGGTATCCTGTGTGTGCATGCTCACTTGAGTTGATGAGGTCATTTGATTTGTACTTGTTGTCACCCTTTTGATCTTGCCATCTATTTGCTGCACTTGTTTATTATCATGATCTAATGGCTGTCCTTGTTTGTTGATGCACACATACTCTCACTGCTCTTTGCTTTATCTGGCCTGTGTTGCCAACATGGCCTTGCATCTTGTCCTTTTGTGCTGAAGTGGTCTGCATTGATTGGCTTAAGAGTCTGTCATGGTGACTTGGCATTTTGCTTCAATTCGATTTGCTTCCTGCTTGTGTCTGCCTTGCGTTTGCTTGTGGAAATCCTGTGTCCTAGTGGCATTTTCTAGTGTAAATTGTCCTTGTTGTTTGTGATGCTTTCCTACTTTACCAGCCATTAGATTGCAAAATTTTAACTTTGTATTCAGTCTTGATGGCTCAGATGAGTTCTTTTGATTTCCAATTTATCCTGTTCGCCTACCGAATTCCCTTTGGAGACCAACTCTGAACTGGCAAAAACTTGGTCGGCAAGTTCTGCTTAAATTCCTGTTAATTGCATTTTCACCTTGTCTGTTTCTGTTTTGCTTTGTTATTTTCTGCTAAGCCAATTTTTGCTTACACAGGTGGCTTGGAGAGAAGAAGGCAAAATTAGAGACCAAGAAGCCATGCAAAGAAGCCACGTGGCCATGTAGCTTAGGCAATAACATTGACACCGTTCCTGTTTTAACTCTTGCTTGATGTAAAATTGTAAAAGGAAATTAAACCCAATAAATGAAATCAATTTTCTCTCTTTTTCTTTCTTTGAAACAGTTTGGGTTTCAGAATGATCCAATAGCCAAATCCCCAAAGACAAACAAAAGGCCTCATATGCCATGGCCCAAATAAAATGAAGAAAGCAAATGCATAATGACCACTAGACCCAAATAAAATGAACTTAGACCCAATGAGGAAAGAATGATGGAAAATTTGAATTCAACCCAATCTTACAAACCAAATTTAAACCCAAATCCCATATCAAGTTTTACCTTGTACTTTAAAGAAAATAACTTATTATAAATCCTAAATTGGGTGTCTACACGTTTCTAACAAACATTCCTTTAAATTGATTTATAAATGTCGTAAAAGGCAGAACTTCTAGGCATCCTCGAGTAATTTTCAATCTTCAACAATAATTAGAAAACGTAGTTGGAAGGAATAGAATAATGGAAGAGTGCGATCTACCCAAATTAACTTATTTAAATATGATCATCAAAGAAAGTCGGAGCCCTGAGGTTGCATCCGGTCAGTCTCCATTTTTACTTCCACGAGAGTCCATTGAAAATATTACAATTATGAGATATTTCATATCGAAGAAGTCACGGGTCTTGGTAAATGTTTGGTCCATGGCACGAGATCCAAATGTATGGTCTGATAATGCAGAAGAATTTTTTCAGAAAAAGATTTTCAACTCATTTCGTATTAGGTCGTAGAGGATGCCCCGGAATGCAATTAGGCCTAGTAAATATTTATTTAGCTTTAGCTCAATTAGTATATTGTTTTGAACGGCAATTACCTGATGCGATATTGGCTATGGAATTGGACATGAGCGGAAAATTTGGTCTGTCATTGCCAAGGGCTGATAATTTGCTTGAAAAGCCAACTTATCGTTACTTGATTTATTTATTTTTTTTGGCTACTAATGAACAAAAGAAAAGAACTTATCCTTTACTTGATTAGTAAACCACATGAATAATGAATAAATAAAATAAAGAATCTAATTGTATGAATGTTAAATATTAACTAGTCTCGGACCCGCGCTCCGTGCCGGGATTTTGAAGGGAGGGAATATTTAGTTATGAAATGACTAAATTTCGGAAGTACTTTTTAGAATTGAAATATAAAAATTGGCTTTTGAGTCCTTCACCTTCATGAAAGTCGTAAATCACGCAAAAACCTTTTAATTGACTGCTGAAGTTGTTCAATCGGACACGTGAATCAAAATTAGATAGACCATCAAGCGAGACTACCAAATTTCGGAAACATTTTTGAGAACTGAAATCTCAAAATTGGCTTTTGAGTTCTTAATGAAAGTTGCAAGTCATTAAATTATCTTTCAACAGACATTTGAATCACATTGATCGGACAAATAGAAGAAAAAGTAAAAGAATTAAAGCCGAAGCATTAAAACTTCCAACCCATAATTTGTAAAGGATTAAATAGCATAAAGCATAAAAAGTATGGGGGTCATTTGATAAATAATCCAGGGAAAAAATATTTGTTTATGGAGACCAAATATAAAAATTCCCTCTTGAGCTCTCCACGAAACTCATTAATCAAATTCAGCTTTCAAGCCCTTGACAAAAGTCATAGACCACACAATAACTTTTTAACTGACACTTGAACAACCTCAATCGGACAAGTGGACCGATAATTATACGATATTAGATAGACCGACAATCAATACCACAAAATATCAGAAGCATTTTTTTGAATCAAAACATTAGAATTGGTTTTTGAGTCCTTCATGAAAGTTGTAGATCATTAAATTACCTTTAAATAGACACTTAAATCACCTTAATCGGACAAACAGAACAAAAAATAGAAGAATTAAAGTCGAAACATTCAATCGTCCAACTCATAATTGTAAAGGATTAAATAGCATAAAACGTAAAAGCATTAGGATCATTTGATAAATAATCCAACAAAAAAATGATTTGTTTATTAAGAGTGGGACCCACCAAATAGTAAATTTATCCTAAAGTTCCCAAAACGCCCTCAACAATCAATAATAATAACGAAAATACCGAGTATTAAAGTACCGAAATACCCCTAACAATTTATTCTTGGACCAATGTAGTGCATCTTAAATCTAGACAAAAGAGTAATTACATTTTGAACTTTAATATATATTATATATTATATATTATATATATGTCATCCACTTGATAAAATTATTATGCGAATCAGATCATATATAGTTCCAAATGTAAAGCTCCTAAGTTTTAATTGGGAATTGTAATGTACGTATATAATGATGGCTTATAATATATATTTTTATATATTATTTTTAGTAACTATGAAAATTACTTAAAAGGTAAATTGAGGATTAATAAGGTGTTTCTTTTGACTTTTTTTTGGTATTTTCTCACTTTTCAGATGACTAAAAAGGCCCTCGATGTCCCTTCCTTACTTTTCATGCTGCCAGTTTTTGTAATTTACTATTTTTATATTTATGATTAACTCTGTTTTAATTACATATCAATAGTATGTGGATATTAGGATTTACCAGTTCAACTCTTCTACCGGAATTCCAAAAGATTGGTGCTATAAATGTATAATGGTTGATTCATGGGTAAACTATTGACATTACAATTCTATTTTCTTTTCGTCTTCATTTCTATTTGGATGTGTTTCTTCTTCCCTAACATTTTTCTGAATTGGTTTCACATGGACTCTGTTCTATTTCCTAAAATTTCCAGGTGGACGTTGATAAGATCCTTCCATTTAATTTAGCAGCGTCTTAGGATGGCATAACCTAAAGTGGGGAGTTTGATCACTTCTCACCGCAACATTTTGAGGTAAATCTGGATTTATTTGTTGATTATATTATTTGATACTTAAATTTAAAATTTCCTTATTCCTCTTTTATTTTACAAAAAGTTTTTTTTATTTGTCATTCGACATTCTTTTTATTGAGGTTTCTATTAGTTGCTTATGTTTACTATAGTTCCACATTTCAAAAAGCACAGTTAGCCAATGTTATGTACAATCATTTTATGATGCATTGTGTAAATTAGATATGCTCCTGCAAATACTCTTAACTAATTCAATTTTCCTACGACAACTATACATGGTCATTGACTACAAAAAATTAGGCCTTCCTTATGCAGAAGCCAAATTCTTCCACCTATCCAAGTTCATTTAATTTAACAAATGCAATCAAGAATAACAAATGACCGCAACGAACTATGTTTTTTTAGATAATCAACATACATTTCAAGCAACAATTAATATTAGCTTTATTTTGATGAATTATCTAGAGTTGGAGGAGTAGAATATTAGATTTATTTTGATGAATTACCTAGATATAGAGTAGAATTATTTGCTTTATATATGCGAATTATTTGTTTCGATGTATGAGTTTCTCCTAACTGATTAATTTACATCCAATGCAATATCTTCTTACTAACCGACTTAAACAACTGCAAAAAATATAGCCCTAATATGAAGATGACTGCAGCGCAAGCGCAGGCCGACCTGCTTGTTTACTTTATTTATTGTTTTCTGTTAAAATTACTTGAATATATGACTGTATGTGTGATTTAGTCTCGATTGCGTGATAATTACTCCAACTGACTCGAGTGCCTATAGAATCATCGCTCGTGTTTTATATAAATTTTATTTTCTTTTGAGTACATGTATTGGATGGCTATATTTATTTTCTCTTTTTTCTTTTTTTTGAAAGATAAAATTATTTGGATTCTAGAGCAAAGAGATGATCACAACAGATCATGAAAGTCCCCAATAACAAGAAGTCGGGAAGCAAAATTTTGGGGCCAATGTTAGCATCCAAACTAAATAAAGACAGCCACAAACACAAACTATAAAAACAACAACCAAATAAACTATCTGTTGACAATTCTTAAATGTCATCAGATCTGGATACACCAGCATTTGCTAAAGAATCAATATCCTCATTTAAACGGTTCTGATCTTCTCAACCGTTTTTATCAATTGTTGCATCGTCCATTTTAAAGCATTGTAGGAATCAATTTCAATCTCCAAGTTGTAAACGTTGGCCCAGCAATAATGCAAGAGTTAGGACTCAAACTTCAAACCTGCAAAAGATTTGACTATCATTTTTTTTATATACTTATTGTAGGAGCAAAAACTTTGAAATTTGATTGAGAGGAGAAAAATATAAAAAATACACAAGAACTTTTATTAAATTGAAAAACTCAACTCATTCAAGAACAAAACACAATTTTTTTTACTAACCCTAACTGGTTTAACCAGAGGCATCCTTTGGGCAAATTCCCGAGTCTCACACACAACCTTTAACCTGGAGCTTCTTTGAGCATCACTGAAACCCTAGACATAACACCCTATTTATACTAGAACATACTAAAACCCTAATGGACCCACTAAATAAAATAACTCTTAATTAAAATATTAAACCCAACTAAATAACAAAATACCCAGAATATTATTGGGCTTGGTTTAGCTCCAACATAGCCTCCATTAAACCAAGCTCTTCATGATCCATGAACCAATGCCATCAATTGCCTAAATCTTCAATGCAGTTGTTGTTGCTGTAGTCAAAGTAGGCATCATCTTCTTCTTACAGTTAAATTGGATCTTCATCTTCACACGAGGAATTGCTTCATCTTCAAACTTGCCAAACTATTTCTTAGTTTCAAAGAATTGATCCATGTTCACCCATTCATCAGGAAAGAAATCAACACCAAATTCTTTCATTTTTTTCTGTTCACCAAAAAATTCCATAGCAGCATATTCAGACTTGAAAATTTTCTCAATCCCCAAAAAATCAATGATTTTTGTCTCAACCTGATCCAAACTAAAAACTTCAACCAACTCATCATCAATTGAATTTTCTTCTTCACCCACATTTGCAATTATATCAACCACGGTATCTTCAAAAACTGCTTTTGCAAACAAACCGTCAAGATCAATTTTTGACAATCTAAAAATTTCAGCAAAAAATTTTGCATCAAAACAAAAATCTCACAAACCAAGATCTTCAACCTTGATTTTTGATAATTGAGATATTTCTTCGTCAAATATTTTTTCCTTCTCATCCACAAATTTATCATCCAAATCAGAAATTTGATCAGAATAGGTTTGAATCAAAATATCCCAGGCCTCTTTTGATGACTTCGCATTATAAATCTCATCAAAAACTAACAATCCAACACTCACATTCATTCGAATAAAGGTAAGAGCCAAAAAATTTTTATAATGAAAACTTACCAATTCTTCTTTCTGCGCATCTGTCAAAGAATCCATATCAATTGGTGTAACAAATCCCTTCTCAACAACATCCCAATGATCCATCGCTTTTAGATAATTCTGCATCAAAGCAGCCCATTCGTGAAACGAATTTTTCCTATCAAAATTGATGGAGATTCCCTGCACAAACTACATCTATAATTTCTTTTCTCTTCTCCTCCCCAATCAAAATTTCCACACCACCCAGGACGTAACCTTGGCTCTTGATACTGACTGTAGAAGCAAAAACTTTTGAATTGATTGAGAGGAGAAAAATCTCAAACACACACGAAACTTTTATTAATTGAAAACTCAACTCATAAGAACAATAACAATTTTAATGGAGGCTCCAGCACACAAACACAATTTTTTTTTACTAACCCTAAATGGTTTAACCAGAGGCATTCTTTGGGCAAATTCCCAAGCCTCACACACAACCTTTAACCTGGAGCTTCTTTGAGTCTCACCTGAAACCCTAGACATAACACCCTATTTATACTAGAAAATACTAAAACCCTAATGGACCCACTAAATAAAATAACTCTTAATTAAAATATTAAACCCAACTAAATAACAAAATACCCAGAATATTGTTGGGCTTGGTTTAACTCCAGCACTTATGAATATGATATTGAAATGGACTATACAATAGGAGGTAACCCTCTTCTTTCCTTCAATCCCACCCCGCCCATCTCAGGATAAAGATTTGACTATCATAGAAGGTGATATTTAATATACACTTTGCCAACGACTTAATGAACTTTATATTTCATTATACCTTATTAGTAAAAATTCCGTAAGTTTGAAGTTTTGGAGTTTGAGGTCTGAAGGTTAGCTGCCTTAAATTTGAACGAGATGTAGTTTAGGAGACAAAATTTTCTTATTTAACAGGTAAAAAGGCTAAAATGAAACCACCTAATAATTGATTTCCCTGTTATGGTGGCTGTATACATATTTGGCAGCCCATATATCTATATATCCTATTTCATTATTGACTAGGGGAGTTTGGATATATTTGCTCCACAATTTGATCCATTCATCATATAAAACAGTCATCCTCAACTACATCTAGTTGTAGCTTTTTTCTGGTAATATTTTAATTCTCTACTCAAATTCAACCAAACTTTTTTCTCTTTTATGGTCAAAATTATAAGTATACTTGTCATCTTGCAGAATAATTTACTCATTAGCCCATAATTCTTCCCTCATCCCCACTATATTCTTAAATGCATTTAAGATTTTCTCCAACTTGGCAACTTGTTTTTCTTCTTTTAGACTTTGGAGTTGTCCATATATATACGATCAATTGAGGAGAGTAGGACACACATATCCCTTTAGCTAATAATAATTAAAACCAATGTCTCCTTCAGCAACAACCCTTCTCCAAATCCTTGGGTTTCCCTTCTCATTCTTGTGCATTCTATTTGTCATCGCCTCAAGGCAGCATGGCAGAGGGCAATTCAAACTCCCTCCAGGTCCTCGAGCCTTACCGATCATCGGTAACCTGCATTTGTTAGGCAAGCTTCCACACCAAACCCTTTCTCGTTTAGCCAAAACATATGGTCCCTTGATGTCAATGAGACTAGGCTCTATACAAACTATTGTGATATCATCCCCTCAATTTGCTGAAAAATTTCTCAAAACACATGACACCATTTTCGCTAGCAGGCCCAAAATTCAAGTACCCGAGGTATTTTCATATGGTAGCAAGGGCATGGCATTTACAGCATATGGATCCTACTGGCGCAGTTTAAGGAAATTGTGCAATGTACAGTTTTTTAATATTTCGAAAATCGAATCATTTGCACCTATGAGGAGGGAAGCGCTAAGTGTTTTGGTTGAATCTTTAAAGAAAGATGCAGCAGCAGGAAAAGTTATTAATCTTAGTGAAAGTTTGGGAGAGCTTACTAAAGACATGACTTTAAGAATGATTGTTGGGGATATGAAATATGACCAATTCAACCTCAAGGAGCTTGTCCGAGAGGTAACAAGCTTGGCAGGGGCGTTCAATATAGCAGATTATGTGCCTTTTCTTGGCCCTCTCGACCTTCAGGTACTTCTTTATAATTATGTTCATTAAGCTAAATTAATGAAATTTTGAATCCCAGCTCGTTTTTTTTTTGGTACTTTAAGTATTAAAGTCTGTTAGGGACCGAACCTTACTCACTGAAACTTAGTACAACACTCTAGCTACCACCAGGCTAAATGTCCGATGGCTAATCCCAGTTTTTTGATTATATGCATATTTATGTATAGGGATTCAAGCCGCGTATAAAGGCGGTCAGTAAAGCGCTTGACAAAGCCCTGGAGAAGATCATTGACGAGCATGAGCTGAATATTCATGAACATCAAAAGGGGCAGACAGATTTCGTTGACATGATGCTTACAATGTTAAATCAACCAATGAATCCCCACGATGATCCGGTGTATAGAATTGATCGAATAACCATCAAAGCAATGATCCTGGATCTAATAACCGGTGGCCAAGACACTGCAGCCACCACAATCGAGTGGGCGTTAACAGAGCTAATAAGGAATCCAAGGGCAATGTGGCCCCTGCAAGAAGAATTACGAAGCATTGTTGGGAAAAACAGAATGGTGGAGGAAAATTATTTGCCAAAATTAACATACTTGGACATGGTTATCAAGGAAACTTTAAGGCTCCATCCAGTTGCTCCATTGCTAGTTCCTCGTGAGTCCATGGAAGATGTAACCATTAACGGATATTACATACCAAAAAAGTCGAGAATCTTCGTAAATGTTTGGGCAATTGGGCGAGATCCGAATGTTTGGTCAAATAATGTGGAAGAATTCTTGCCAGAAAGGTTCGTTGATGGCAAAATAGACCTGCTGGGGCATGATTTTGTGCTCATCCCATTTGGTGCAGGCCGTAGGATATGCCCTGGAATGAAATTAGGCCTAACTAGCATTAAATTAGTTCTAGCTCAATTGGTTCATTGTTTTGAGTGGGAGTTGGCTGGTGGCATGTTGCCTAGTGAGTTGGACATGACTGAGGAATTTGGTCTCTCTTTGCCAAGAGCCATTCACCTATTTGCCAAGCCAATTAATCGCCTGCTTGAGAAAAGCATGCGAAAGCTTATACAATTTCTTGTTTAGTAGGGAACTAGAAGTTTTAGAGAACAAAGGAATGATATTAATCGTTTTGCATTGTTTTTGTTTTTCTGTTTTTTGTTTCTGTTTCATTTTCATTTCGTTTTTGTTGCGTTATCAATTTTTGAAAACAAAAACATGTTTGGATATACAATTTGGTTGTATGTTTTTAAATAAAAAAATTTTAAAAAATGGTGAAAAAGCATGTGAGTTATTGTTCATCACTGTGCTTATGTGTTTTGAAAGTGTTTAGGAAAAATATGAAAACACAAAATTCTTGCTTTCATTTTTTTTCCAAAACACTGTTTCTATTTCCAAAATTTTTGAAAATGAAAACAGCCTATCAAACATATTTTCACTGTTTTGTTTAAAAAAACAGAAAATTTGCAATAGAAAACAGGAAATGGAAATGATACCAAACGAATAATTTTAATTTATTCTATGGGAGTAGCCTTCCCTAGAGGCTTTCGGTCTACTTAATATAATTTTAGCTTTCTTCTATCCAAAAAAAAATCAATTTTCTGTTCTAAAAAAATTATTTTTTCAATTTTCTGCAAGATTGAGTTCCTCTCTGATTGAATATGCAAAAGATCTCTCTAAATTAATTTTTAAATTGAGTAGAAACTAGAAAGAGTATATATAAATTAATTTTTTTAAATAAAGACATCATGGCTTAATATTGGCCATATACTAGTTGTACGTGGTGTACTCAAAACTAGCACTCACATTTTTTTTCTTTGTTGACTATGTTGGAAATATTTCAGTATATTTCAAAAGACTTATAAGCTTTAAATCAAATCAGATTTCATCTTGCTTACCAAGTCAAAAAAATTTTAAACATGATCTTCCTAATATTATGGCACCAACATTAACAATATGATTTTGCAGATTTCAAGCTTAATTGTTGAGATATTTATGCTACCCACTATCCCATATTTTCAGCACAAAAATAAGAACTACTTCCCATTCTCTTCCTATAAATACCCTACCCTGCTAGACTTGAAAACACACCTCAAATCAGTTTTTTTTTCTCTCCTCTCTTCCTCTCTTCCTCTTGCTGCTGTGATTATTCTCTTGTTCCTGAGATCCTGCTAGCTTGGTGCAAGTTAAGCAGAAGACCTGTTTTATCCTAGGAGTAACCAGCAAACAACTTCCTGCACCATCAGAACGCTGGAAATACTCTTTAAGGGCAGCCTAACCGGCGACTCAGGTTGTGATCAATTTTTGATTTATATACTAACTATTTTCTGCAGGAAATTTTTATACAACAATCTTAAAGAGTATTGCCAAGGAAATCGCCACCAAAGCCAACCTGATTCAACATCAACAACCAAGGTACAAAAATAAGAAACCTGATTTCAAGCCCAAAATGAATAACCCCACTTTCAAGAGGCAGAATACCTGTTTTGTGTATGGCAAGCCTGGCCACTATGCAGCCCAATGCAGAAATAGAAAAATGGGAAATGACAGACCTGCTAAGCCAAGAGTTAACTTGGTTGAGGCAGATGAACCTGATGACATCATTGCTACGGTTGTTTCCCAAGCCAATGTTGTGGCTAATGTGAAAGAGTGGATAGTAGACTCTGGGGCTACTAGGCACATCTGTGCCAACAGAGATGCGTTTACCTCCTACACTACTGTAGGGGAAGGGGAAGAAACCATTTACCTTGGTGATTCCCGAGCTGCCCAAGTTCAGGATAAAGGGAAAGTTCTTCTCAAGCTGACTTCGGGCAAGACCCTGGCCCTGCAGGATGTGCTGCATGTTCCCAACATAAGGGCCAATCTGATCTCTGTTTCACTCCTAGGAAAAGTGGGTGTTAAGGTTTCTTTTGAGTCTGACAAGATTGTCATGACCAAGAATAATGTACTTGTGGGGAAGGGTTATTGTAATCAGGAACTCTTTGTACTCAACATCGTTAATGTTATCATGAATGGAAATGCATCTTCTTCTGCTTATATGGTTGATTCTATGGATTTATGGCATGCTAGATTAGGACATGTTAGTATATCTTATATTAAGAAAATGCAATCTCTTGGTTTAATTTCTAATCTTGGTAAATTGTTTGATAAATGTTTGATATGTGCTGAAACAAAATTGACTAAAAAGACATGTGCTTCTGTGAATAGAGAAACTGAATTGTTGGGTTTAATACACACTGACTTAGGTGATATGAAACAATGCATGTCTAGAGGTGGTAAACAATATTATGTTACATTTATTGATGATTGCTCTCGTTTTACCAAAGTATACTTGTTAAAGCATAAAGATGAAGCCTTTGACATGTTTCTTAAATACAAAGCTGAAGTTGAAAACCAATTGCATAAAAAGATAAAACGGGTTAGATCAGATAGAGGAGGTGAATATGTTCTATTAAATGATTATTGTGAAAAGGAAGACATAATTCATGAAGTCACTCCCCCTTATTCCCCAGAATCAAATGGCGTAGCTGAAGGGAAAAATAGAACATTGAAAGAAATGATGAATGCTATGCTTGTTAGTTCTAATGCTCATGATAATTTGTGGGGTGAAGCATTGTTATCTGCATGTCATGTACAAAATCGGATTCCTTATAAGAAAACTGGTAAAACCCCTTATGAAATATGGAAAGGCTATGCTCCTAACTTAAAATATCTAAAAGTGTGGGGGTGTCTTGCTAAAGTGTTATTGCCTGATATAAAGAAAAGAAAAGTAGGTTCTAAAACTTCTGATTGTTTGTTTATTGGTTATGCTGAACATAGTGCTGCATATAGATTTCTTGTATTGAAAAGTGATGCTATTGAATGTAATACTATTGTTGAGACAAAGAATGCTGAGTTCTTTGAACAAATATTTCCTTTGAGAACTGACACTATTTCTCATGCGCCATTTCATAGAGATGATTTGACAGTTGTTAATGATGATTTGAGAAGGAGCAAGAGACAAAGGAAGGAATCTTCTTTTGGTAATGATTTCTATACTCACCTTGTTGATAATGACCCTGTAACGTTTTCAGAAGCTATATCTTCTAAAGAAAGTTGTTTTTGGAAAAACGCCATTAAAAGTGAAATTGACTCCATTTTACAAAATCAAACTTGGGAATTACTTGATTTACCACCTGGTGCAAAACCAATCGGTTGCAAATGGATTTTCAAAAGAAAGTTTAACCCTGATGGTTCGATTGATAAATACAAAGCTAGATTGGTTGTTAAAGGTTTTACACAAAAAGAAAACATTGATTATTTTGATACTTTTGCACCAGTTACAAGGATTTCTTCAATTCGAGTTTTGATTGCTTTAGCTTCGATTTACAAACTTGTTATTCACCAAATGGATGTCAAAACAACTTTTTTGAATGGTGATTTAGAAGATGAGATTTATATGATGCAACCAGAAGGTTGTATTGTTCCGGGTCAAGAGAATAAGGTTTGTAAGTTGCTTAAGTCTTTATACGGCTTAAAGCAAGCTCCTAAACAGTGGCATGAGAAGTTTGATAAAGTTCTCACTTGTGATGGATTCACTTCTGTTGAAGTTGATAGATGTGCTTATATAAAATCTGTTGGTAATGATTGTGTAATCATTAGCCTATATGTGGATGACATGTTGATATTTGGAACATGTATTGATGTTGTTAATGAAACAAAGAGGTTTCTAACATCAAAGTTTGATATGAAAGACATGGGAGAAGCCAATGTCATTCTGGGAGTTAAAATCATAAGATGTGATGGTGGCCTAATGCTTACACAAGAGCATTATGTTGAGAGGCTACTAAAGAGGTTTGGACACTTTGATATCAAACCAATGAGTACTCCTTATGACACAACTACTCATTTAAAGAAAAATCGAGGAGACAGTGTGTCTCAACAAAATTATGCTTAGATAATTGGGAGTCTGATGCACTTGATGAATTATACGAGACCGGATATTGCATATGCGGTATGTAGACTGAGTAGATATACTCATAGTCCCAATCAAGATCATTTGACTACTTTGAGTAGAATTTTGAAATATCTAAAAGGCACCATTAATTATGGTATTTTCTATAGTGGATTTCCCGCTGTATTAGAGGGATACAGTGATGCTAACTGGAACTCAGATTCAGATGAGACAAAATCCACAAGTGGATATGTTTTCACCTTCGTTGGTGGTGCCATAGCATGGAAATCAGCCAAACAGACTATCATTGCTAAGTCTACAATGGAGTCTGAGTTTGTAGCTCTTGAATTGGCTGGTAATGAGGCTGAGTGGTTAAGGAACCTCTTAGCAAACATTCCATTAGGAATGAAGCCGACACCTTCAGTGTCAATGCATTGTGATCGCCAAGCGGCAAAGCTGTTGCAAAGAATAAAACTTTCAATGGAAAAAATAGACATATTCGTCTAAGACATGATGTAGTAAAGCAGCTGCTTAGAGATGGAATTATGTCCATTAATTATGTAAAGTCAGAGCTAAATTTGGCCGATCCTCTGACTAAACCCTTGGGTAGAAAATGGATTCTTGATACATCGAGGGGAATGGGACTTGAGCCAATTGAAGAAAGTCAACAATGATGGTAACTCGACCTATGTGATTGGAGATCCCATGAATTAGGTTCATATGGGTAACAACAAGTCACTTGCTGACTATATTGAGCACTACAAACAATAAAGTTGTCCCTCCTATGGTGTAAGTAGTGGAAAACTGCAATGAAATGAGGTTAGGTTTAAAACCTTTAATGATTTCCATATCTCTTACGAGTGGTGTATTGAGCTGCAGTATACACTTGATGGAAATCAACTATATGAGTGTGAAGTGGGGCCGCTTCCATGAGAATTTGGCTAATTCTCTAGTTCATTTTTAATGAAAATTGTGAATGCTTGCAAAATTTGGTGATCACCACTAAGGAACAGTTCCCAAAGTACCCAACAAGGGACAATAATTTTCATCTGGACAATGACCAAAGGAATGTGTTTTATTAAAAGATTTTGAGAAATAAGGCAAAAACTCTTCAGTAAAAGGGTTACCTTTGGAATAAAAACAAAAGGATGGTTTTTTTCTGAAAGTGACAGAAAGACAATTTGTTTTATGTCAACACTGAGCTTAAAATTCCACATTTCCTTAATCACAAAAAGAGCCCATTTTCTTTTCTTGGAAACCTAACTAAACCAAAATTCCACAGCCTCAATATGTTTTGTTACCTTTCCACATATTCCTTGAGGGAGACTGTTTTTAAAGCCAAATTCAAGTCTCCTCCAGACCTTGTAGGGGCAAACTGGTCCCTATATCCAAGATAAACAATCCAAGTTGTACCTTTTTCGATAATTTTCATGTCCTTATGATAAATGCAAGCCATGATCAACCAGAGTGGTAGAATAAAATGCTCAAATTCATTATTACAGAGGTCATGAATGAAAGAGAGGCGGACATCAGTTATGGGATTCCCATCAGCAAAAGGAAAAAAGCAAGCAAAAAAGAAGAAAAAAAGAAATGTGAAAGAAATGTACTGATTGAGACGTCATGCATTGGCACAAATTTTTGGATTTTGATCAAAGAGTTTTTCAAAAGTCAAAAATGTTATTCAAGAAAGTGTTTTCAGAAAATGGTTTTCTAAGAATCGGTTTTCGCAAAGGTTTAAGTTTTCCAAGGTTACCTTTCAATGTCCAGGCTTGAAATGATAAATGGCTTTCTTTCTTATTCCCTTCACTTGCAGAAAAATTATCCATTGTTGTCCCCTTTGAGCCAAATGAATTTTTCTTTCAGATGAACCTCAATCAAGGATCACCCTCCACACTGGGGGCAAGGATACAGAGAGGTTTTTTTTTCTCAGCAAATGAAAAGAAGGTTTGCATTTGAATATGGAAAAATGGAGCAACTCATGATATTGAATCAAGTTCACAAAAGAGAAAATGAGTTCATTCCATCCAGAAGAAAAAAAGTTCAAATCAAAAAGGAGAGGCAAAGAAAAAAATGAATAAAAAAATTGAAAAAGAAGAGAAAAGAGAAGTTGAAAAAGCAAAAGATTGAGGAAAGATGAGTTTGACAGAACCCTTCACAAGGCAAAGAAGTGATCCTTGATTCAATCATCCTCAAACACATTTTTGAGCCTTTTTATCCTTTCTTTGGCACCCTTAACCCAAGCCTACATCACGTGCCTAATAAAGTCCATCTTTCATCAGGTTGGGATATTGGAATGAAAAAGATTTTCTTCAAAGTGTGGTCTTTTCAAAAGAAAAAATGTTTTCCTCAAAGTGCAATCTTTTCAAAACAAAAATGTTTTTCAAAAAGATTTTAAGATAAAATTGGTTTCAAGAGTTTTCAGTGCAAGTGCGTGGCAAAAAAAAAATCAACAAAAAAAAAGCAACAAAAAAATGGAAAAAAAAGGAAAAAAAGGAAGGAAATGATAAGGCTCTAGGGTGAAAACCCAAAAGGGTAGTCTAGAGCAAGAATGGGAATTCTTGAAGCCTCCCAAGGAATGTCACAGTAGTCAAATAAAGTAAGACCTCTTTCGCAGCATTGAGCATTGATTCAATTCACGGAATAAGAGTTGACAAAGCCGTCAAACACTCGAACCTTGTCAAGAGAAGCCGATACACTTCCTTTTTGACAATTGCCTTTCCAGCATAAGGTAACCTCTTGATAGTCAGTGTTCACTCAAATTATTTTGACCAAATGATGATTTGAGAATGTTTTGAAAAAAGAGTTTGTTAAAGATTTTCATTCCATTTGTGAGTTTAAGATGAAGTGGTCAAAGTCTTGGCAAGGGAAGTCATTTAAGTGGTGGTCACCAAATCTTTTGAGAAAATTTTCTTGGTTTTGGAAAAACAAGGCAATGTGTGCGACATTTTTCTGACAAAAATGTTTTCAGGGGTAAATTAGGCAATATTCATGTGAAATCATTTTTAATCATGACTTGTTTAATTGCATGGTTATCACATATTTTGGACTTTGACTTCTGGTCAAATTTTGTTGCAGGAAAACAAATAAGTAGATATAATGATAGATGTGGGGCAAAGGAGTCTGCTTCATCAAATCATCTGTGTGAGATCGAAAGCAAGGAGTTTTGTGAAGGAGCCATTTGGAATTTGCAAGAGATGTTTGGTTATAGAGAGAAAGAATGGAAGAGCATCACATGTCTTGAATAGGAAGCATTCAAGAGTTACATGAAGTAGAGTCATCAGGGCATGACATGGACGAAGATGGAGTGCTTTAGAATTATTGAAGTATTAGCCATGGGGGCATATGGAGAAGGATTGAACATCACATAAGGCAAAGAAGGAGCCATGAGAAGACAGGGAACCAAGAAGAGACAATAGCCAATAATAAGTGAAGAAGAAGTCAAGAAAGGATACAAGAAGAGTCAAGTACAGGTGTTTAAAGTGGTCTCTCTTCAGTTTATGACGGAATGGTCAAGGGTGGTCAATTCTTCAATGCATTTTAATTGACCCAAGGCAGTTTTGCTTCAGTTTATTTCAATGGACCCATGACGACCTTTCTTCAGTTTATTCAGTTGACCCAGAGCAGTCTTTCTTAAGTTTATTTCAGTTGACCCAGGGCGGTCTTTCTTCAGTTTATTCAGTTGACCCAGGGTGGTCTTGCGTATAAGTTTTCAGAGGTCAGAGTTGATCTTATTTCAAGAAGTTTTCAGAGGTCAGAGTTGATCTCATTTCAAGAAGTTTTCATATTCAAGAAGTTTTCAGAAGTTTTCGGAGGTCAGAGTTGATTTCATTTCGAGAAGTTTTCAGAGGTCAGAGTTGATCTCATTTCAATAAGTTTTCATTTCAAGAAGTTTTTAGAGGTCAGAATTGATCTCATTTCAAGAAGTTTTCAGAGGTCAGAGTTGATATCATTTTAAGAAGTTTTTAGAGGTCAGAGTTGATCTCATTTCAAGAAGTTTTCAGAGGTCATAGTTGATTTCATTTCAAGAAGTTTTCAGAAGTCATAGTTGATCTCATTTCAAGATGTTTTTAGAGGTCGTTTTCATTTCAAGAAGTTTTCAGAAGTCAGAGTTGATCTCATTTCAAGAAGTTTTCAGAAGTCAGAGTTTATCTCATTTCAAGAAGTTTTCGATGATCAGAGTTGATCCAGTGCGGCTAGTTAAGAAGTTCTCAAGCAGAAAAGAAGGAAAAGAGCTCAAGCACAACGGTGTCTACGTCTTTGTCTTTGTCCACAAAGAGGGGTAGCTGTAGACACCGAAATTTGGTTCAGGCCAAGTCTAAGTTTAGTATGGAAAAAGTCCAATGATGTGGCCTGGTTGGGTTTGGGTTAAATTGTTTTAGGTGGGGTTTGGGCTTTTGTAATTTTTGGATCAGTTAAGTGGGTCAAATAATTATTTAGCACATGTAAAATTGGTCTGGATAGGAAATTTCCTGGTAGTTTCCTAAACTTGCTCTCAAAGAATTGTTTGCCTATATAAAGGCTTTCTTTTCTTAACCTTAGGCTAGAGACACATATAGAGAGAGAGAGAGAGGTTAAAAAATAGGTGGCTGCCCAAATTTTGTCGCAAAGAGCTATTCACTATTTCTTCGTCAAGTCTGTTAAAATTCATCTGTCAAGAAGAAAATTATTGCAGAAATAAAAAGGTTATTCTTAATCTTAACTTCACGTGGGATTCTCTATTTGCTTTTCCATGATTTACAATCTGTACTTTTTCTACTTTCTTTTGTTTATTACTATTTTTTTCTTATTCTGTTTTCATCTTTGTTGATTTGACTTTGGAATTTTTTATATTATAATAATGTATTATGTGCTTGTCCGTTTACTTTGATTTGAACAAAAAATAAAAAAGGTTAAATTTCTCAATCAGGTTTTGATAATTTCCTTATTGTAAATAAATAATATCTAAAGAGAAATTCCTTAGACTATAATCCGTTGTACCACTTTGATATTTTGGGTCTTTTTCTTGGTTCCGTTAAAATTCTTTGGAATTCATAATAGATATTTGGGTTATAAAATTGGAATGAATAAGATTTAAAAAAATCAAAAATAAAAGCTTTCGAATTAAATGGAGAATAATATATATTTTTTTATTTTGCATCATATGCATTAGATTAGGTTAGATAAATCTTTTAAATTCTGCCAATCTTGTGTGGAATTTGGGGATTTTTGCATAATTAGGGTTTCATGTAATAAATTATAAAATTGAATAATAATGAGAATATTTTCTAAATCTTGCCAAATTGAGGAAGGTTTAGGAGATATTTTAAGAAATAGATATAAAATTGAATAATAATGAAAATATTTTCTAAATCTTTCCAAATTGTGGGAGATTTAGGAGATATTTTAAGAAATAAATAAATAATAAAGATTGAATAGTAATGAGAATATTTCTCTAAATCTTGTCAGATTGTGGGAGATTTATGAGATATTAAATAATAATAAAAAAAGTTAAGATAAATATTTACATAATTAACACGAAAGATTAACAAAAATTAATAGTAATTAAAAGATTTTGCCAAATTTGTGGGAAGTCTAGAAAATCATAAATATATAATAAATTAAAATAATTTAAATTTGGGGTCTTGCTAATTTGCGGGAGACTAAATAAAAAAGATGTGATCAAAATTCAAAAATTAAAAATGAGAATCGTAGTAAAAGGTAAATTTAACAATCATGAATTTAAAGGATTAAAGGTAACAATTAAGACTAAAGGGTTAGTACTGTCATTTTGACAGGCGTTGTAGGGGTGCTAATACCTTCCTTACATGTAATCGAACCCCCGAGTCCAAAATCTGGTAACAAAGACCAATGGTTAATCATAATTAATGGACTTAATTTAACTATTAAGAACACATTAAAATGGTTAATCAGACTTAGGTGGCCAATCACACCTAGATAAAAAAGATTGGTGGCGACTCAATGCGTCTAGCGCTCAAATCTCATGATTTGCCCGTTACGACACCTTCCTTGAAATTAAGTTTGTGCTTGTCTTTACCTAATTTCCTTCCTTGAAATTAAGTCTGTGCTTGTCTTTACCTAATTTCCTTCATTGAAATTAAGTCTATGCTTGTCTTTACCTAATTTCCTTCATTGAAATTAAGTCTGTTGATTGCCATTTTTACTTAATTTCTAAGAATTAAGTCTTTTAACTGATGTTTTTTCTTAATTTCTAAGAATTAAGTCTTTTAACTGTTCTTATTACCCTGAATTAAGCCTTAACTTTTCTTAATTACCAAATTAAGACCTTGACCGTGCTTACTTCTCTTAATTACCCTGAATTAAGACTCTAACTGTTCTTAATTACCAAATTAAGACCTTGACTATGCTTACTTTTCTTAATTATCCTGAATTAAGATTCTGCATTTCTTAATTTCCATGTTAAGACCTTGACTATGCTTACTTTTCTTAATTACCCTGAATTAAGACTTTACTCTTCTTAATTACCCAACTTAGGACCTTGACTGTACTTTCTTTTCTTAATTACCCTGAATTAAGACTTTACTCTTCTTAATTACCCAACTTAGGACCTTGACTGTACTTTCTTTTCTTAATTACCCTGAATTAAGACTTTACTCTTCTTAATTACCCAACTTAGTACCTTGACTGTACTTTCTTTTCTTAATTACCCTTTACTTTTCTTAATTCTTCTTAATTACAATGAATTAAGGCTTTACTTTTCCTAATTACACTGAATTAAAACCTACCTTTCTTAATTACCTTCTTAACTACACTGAAATAGGGCTTGTTTTCCTTAACTTTTCTTAATTACATGAATTAAGGCTTTAATTGTGCATATGATGCATGCATTCCGGTTTAATCACATTTTTTCCAAGTGTTTATACGAGGGGTATTATTTGGGCACCTTCCACTTGATTTGTAAGACCCCCAAATTAATCCCCCAAGCCTAGGTAATTTGGATTAAAACGGACAAGTTTTTCTACATTTCAACCAATTATTCCATCATCGGTGTCAATTTAATTTTCTCAAATGAGCATAATATCAACAACATTTATGGAATTTAAAATGGATGTCATGAATATAACATATTTCCATAAATTTATAGATTCTTTCACATGATTGGTTAAGTAAATGGTTTAATACTTTAATCAAACTTCTAATTTTGAATTAAATTAGATTAATTTTCCAAATCCAGGGGGTTAAATTGAAGGAAAACTGTCCTGAAGGACTTAATCGTAACGTTTGGTTAAGTAGTATCTAATCAGGGGGCTAATTGTAAACGCTTAAAATCTGTAGGACTTAATTGCATCAAATTAGGGAGCAAATTAAAAGGGAAAAGAAAGTTATACCTGAAATTGATGACTTATCCCAGTTTACACTGAAGCGCGTCGTTTTGCTCTGTACGGACTATAAAAACGAACCCTCTCTTCTTCTTCAAAGTGTTCCTCTGTCTGAAACCACAGCTCCTCCGCTGTACTGCCGCCGGAAATCGCTCCGCCGCGCCGGAATAGAAACCCACCGCAGATAAGCTTTAAGCTCCTCTCGGTGACTCGCCTCAACCTCGTCTTTCCAGATCTCGCCTCGATTCCTCATTCCCACTACTCTAACACCCCAGATCTGAGCAACCCGAAAGCTTCAAAAACTTCTCTACCCGAACCTAATAACGGCCTAGATCTTTAACTCTAACCCCAGATTCGTCTGAAACTCATTCAAATCTACCATTTCCCTATTCTTAACCCCTCCATGGTCTCAATTTCTAAACAACTCCTCAAAACGGAAACCCCCAAATTTGAATCGATGAACCCTAGTTCTAAAATGACAGAATTTCCCCTTCCAAAATGTTCTCCCCCTTTCCCTATGGAGGATGAGGCCTATTTATAGGCCTCAGGGTTCTAGATCCTTCTTCTATGCCTTGCTTGGACTCTTCTGGTGGAGGCTAAAAGAATGAGATAAGGATGACGCGTCCTTGATAAGCTGGATAGGGGTGACTCATCGTCCTTTCCCAGAGAAAACCACTGGTTTTTCGGCCTGCAGTTTTTGGAGTAGAACAGCTTGTCCTGTTTTAGCAATTTGGGTGGTTTCAATCCTTCCTTTCAGGTGAAATATTTCCCTTTTCGGTCCTCTTAGTTTTGCCTAACTTTTATTCCGACTATTTTGCTTTCATTTTCCTCCCTCTTTTGTCTCCTGTGAGTCCTGTCCTTTCCTCTTTTGTGAAGGGAATGCTGAGTTGTCTAACATAGTACTGGCCTGTTCCTAGTGACCTATTTAGGCTATGAACCCTCTTATTTGCCTTTTCTAATTTTTTTTATTTTTGTTTTGACCCCTGGTTTTTATTTTCGCCTTATGTGAACTTATTGAGAGGGAAAGAGCGAGAAGATGCTGAGCTGGTGAATACTGGGCCAATCAGCATACCAAGTTTCTCCCAGGTGAGCTATTTAGTCTTTAGTCCCTTTTCTTTTCACTTAATCCTGTTTTGGTCCTGATTTGTCCTCTGTGTATGATATTCTTGGCTTTTGTTTTTTCCTTTTATGTCCATGTGTCATTTCCACACAAGGGACTTTACTCCTGCTGACTTGGCAATCCCATTTGCTGAGCTGGCGCAAATGAACCGATTATGGTCACTGACAGTTACTTCCAGCACAAATCATGGGCTGCCACATCAGGTAACCATTTTCCTTCTTATGCTTTTGGTTGACCGAATGTCTGTATCTTGTTATATTGAGAATGCTCTGACTCGACATAAACTGAATGCCAACGCCTAAAATGCTTATCTATGAATTCTTGCTGGATGTTAAATGCTATGATGCTTTGAGGAAAAAGGAAGTATGTGCTAATACGAATGCATGTTGAGCTTGGCTACTGTGTTGGACTACCATGCCATTTTATTGGAATATCTGCACTAAACCATGTTCCCAATAAATTAATGACGATATTATGTTAAAACTGAACTTGCTGCTATGCTAACTGTAGTGAAATGTTTGCTAAAACTATAGTGATACGATGCTTATACTGCCTGTCTTGTTTCTTTTTAGTGACCCTGCCCATTGTGATGCTTTTTGAATACCCTATGTTCAAACCATATGATTGCTAAAATGCTAAGAGAACGGATGAAACCCTTGATCCTCCTTTTTATAACAACTTCCTGATGTAATTGACTATCCTACACAAAATCTAAATGCTACTGTTATGATGCAATACATGCGTAGGATTGGCTGAATCTTGCAATGATGTTACTTGCAGAGTAGATTGAAATGCAAAACTGCAACTGGAATCATGAATGCAGCCACTTATGGCCACTGTCTCAACTATTATGTATGCTATAGAGTCAACTAGTCATATGTCAATGCTATGCGTGAAGTGTTTTCTGCCTGTCCCCTGCTTAATTTTTGCTTGTGTATGCTTTAAGGCCTTGTTGGCAAATATGAGATTCAGGAAGCAATTCTGAACCTCGTTCCCAACTTAGCCGAGAGTAAACACCCCAGGCTTTTGGTTCTTCTGCTCTTACTGCCATGCGCTACTTTGTGTACATAGCTTTAACTATCCTGCTGCTGTTCTTATGTTGTTGTATCACTTGCTGTCTTCTCTTCCTATGTCTACACTTAATGGCTGCTGGTTTACTCTTATTCCCTTATTTGCTTGCTTCTCCTTGTTTATTTGGTCAATTATCATGCCTGCTGGGTTGCTTTTGGGATGCGCTTTTGCATGCTGCCTGTTTCATAGAGCCAGGGGATTCACCAACTTGATGGTGTTTTACCTTCTTAAGCCTAGGGGCACAACCTGTCTCGGTTTATTGCAATCTATCTTTCTCTGCAGGTTTTGCCTTGCTCAATGTGATCCAAGCTCCTGAAACGTGGATGAGAATTAGGCTGAGCTGCACTACTCCATTATTCTCCTTCCTTTGTTTTATATTCAACACTTCAATCTGTCGCCAATGTGTATTTGTGCATTGGTAGTGTAAAGGACTCTATTTGGGAACTATACTGTAATTTTTAATATGTCCTAAGTAATTTATTTATTGTTTCTACTCTTAATTTTATGCGAGCTCATTATTTGTATGTAATGCCAAGAGAATGTCATTAATTTTACTCCTTAACAAGTGCAAGGGAATGGGCCGTTCCTAATCCTAAAGGCAAGCCCAAGAACACTTATCCAATTAAAGCCCAAATTCAATTCCTAGATGTAATGCCCCAAAATTTATAGTGAGCTAATATGCTAATCCTAAAATCAAGTGTCCTACTAATGACCCCAATTTTAGAATACTTCTCTTTATTATGCTATAATAATATAGGGTTTGCTAACATAATTCTAAAGTAGAGTGCTAGGGGCAGACTACCCCAAAAATTTCTCTTGAGTACAAAAGTGACCGAAATCCTCCTAGTAGTAAAAATGGCCAATACGCCCTAAAAGTAAAAATGACCAAAATACCCCTGGGCAAAATGACAAAAATGCCAATTATTAAAAGGATACTAATTAAAACGGGTGTCTACACGTCGACAATGGTCACATTCTGGTGGCATGAATCTCTAAGAAGAGCAATGAGTTTAGAAGTTTAGGAACCACAAACGGAAGAGACATGGAATTTAAAATCGGAAACAAAATCATTTGGGGAGACACGATGTTAGTTTTAAAAACAAGATAAACCAAACATTTTGATTTTTAAAACAAAACGTAGATTTAAAAGGCTGATGGACACCTTAGCGTCCGAAATTTTTCCTAAACTCACTACAGGCCCACTGGACTTACGAAACAAGGGTAAAAACCAGATGCTTTGATACCGATAAAGTTGTCAAGCCCCGACTCGGAAGTCGAGCACGGACAATCGCCGTGTTACCTCGAAACACGTGTCGGTCGGTCACGCGCACCAAGGCTCCACAAAGCGTCCATACCAGATTAAAAACATCGAAAACAGATATTGATTAAAAGTTTTAAAAATAAAAGTTTTCAAATCAGAGTAAAAGCGGAATCGTTAAAAACCGAACAATAAAAGTATTGTAATAAATCGAAAACCAAGTCAAATCCAAATGCTGAGTTAGTAATCAAGAAACAGGGCACGAGGATTAACAATGAACAGAGACAATGCCAGTGGGTCCCGTCATGTAGTAAAGATGTACCTCTAAGAGTAGTGATAACAGCCTATGCCACCGACTCGACCGTCCACGAATGCGCTGAGTCCTAACTACCCTGAAAACACAACAAGAATTTAGGGGTGAGTACAAGAATGTGCCCAGTGAGCAAGCCACCCTCAAAAGAGAACAAGAAGATGGTGGAGTGCACTCACAACCAAAAGAGTTAGTAAAAACCATCAATTATAAAAAAACAAAGTCATCGATCAAAACGAGTACATGAAATCATTTATCATTTCATAAAACAAATGGGCTGCCAATAAAACCTATCCAGAGTGACCTTGACCTGTGTCAACCTCCGGAACCGTCAGGGGCATTTTCGTCAATATCAGTTAATTAGTAAAAACATCATTTTTCTTATCTTTCCAAACAAGCCTGTTCCCCTGACGTTAGCTTGGGTTCGGTACAGCGTGGTGGTCGAAGCACACCCAATTTAGATTTCCCATGCACACGCTAAACCAGTAAATAAATAAATATATATATAATATTGTGTCGGGCCTGGAGCTACGAACCATGTGGATCCAAAAATGGGAGTCATGGTCCGTTAAAACAAACACATCAGCGCTGGGTTGTATCCGAGACGCTCCACCAACAAGTAATACGTACTCCTGGAGCTACGTCCATACGTCCCCGTATGCTTGAACAAGTTCTTTAAAACAAAACCGGGTTATTTATGCACCCAAACATTTTATAAAGCATTTATATAAAAACAGTAATAAAACATTTCCTCAACGGAACCCGTTGAGGATAGCCTACTCACAGTTCAGGGGACTCGTATACCCGCAAAGTGAATCCACGGTGAGCCTAACTGGTGTCTCGATCAGCGCCTCAGCCGTTTGATTGAGAAGTGCACACAAGAAAACCATTAATATCAAAATCAGAAATCAATGTCATAAACCAGAGTAAAACGAACACAATCAATCAAAACCAGGATAATAAACCAAATCAGTCAAATAAGATGGAATAAAATCAGAAGAAACACATAACCCAGACCCACGGTCAAATATCGAGGAGTTCAACGCGTCCAATTATGTGTTATAGGGTTTAATACGAGTTTCAGAGTCCGAATACACTTTCTAGAATTCATTTAATCATTTCTAGTCCTTAGGGACAAAACTGTAATTTTAGCCTAGCAGGGGCAAACTGGTAGTTTTGACATACAAGGATGTTACGGTGATCTCTAATCTTATATGCTCAATTAACGTGATTAGATAAGCCAAATCCATTTCTAAAGGGCAAAGTTGTAATTTTACTCATCCGGGGGTAAAATGGTCATTTACACTTATTATAGGTTTCACAACGTACATACGAATTTATTGATGTTAGTAACATAGTCGAATTCTCTCAATTCCACCCTTAAGGGTAATTTTGTAAATTTGATGACTAAGGGGCATAATGGCAAGGGTAACATAGTAATTTTACCCAAACGGGTCACCACCGTAGCTTTCCATTCCTGAATACGCGATCTTAAAGTTTAATTAGATGTATTGCGCTATTAGGGGCAAAATAGTAAATTTTCCTATCAAGGGTATTCTGGTAATTTTAACTCTCTTAAAGTACGGTGACATTCCTTACGTGTCATAGTTGTTGACTCCACTCGGTCGAATTTGAAGTCGTAGCTCAACAGAATAAATTAGTATAGTTTTACTAATTAGGGGTAATAAGGTAATTTACCCATTCAAGGGTATAACGGTAATTATGCTCCTACAAACATTACGGAGTAATACAATAGTCATTTAGACTTGTCAACGCAACCGATTAAGTCGAATTCGTTAAATTCCTCTTCCAAGGATGATTTAGTAATATCTTAAGTAAGGACCATTTTAGTCAATTTAATTTTCTTTTTCCTTCAATGGAAAAATTGTAATTGTGCAAACCCAAATTTTATACAATTGTGGCACCAATTTTTTTTTTATTTCCCTTTCTTTTCTTTTATTCTTTCTCTTATTCCTTTAGATTGGGCCTAGCCCATTTTGCTCCAAAGCCCATTCCCCTTTTTTTTTTATCTTTATTAAAGGTCTTGCTGCCTTGGGCCTCACCCGCCTGACCAAGTCTCACCAGCCTTTATGGTTGGGTGGCTTCGGCCACTTCATTGTTTGCCGGAATCTGGAAATTCCAGATTCCGGTGAACCCCAAAAATGAGTTTTTAGTTAATTGGGCTACTCTCCTTTACTCATTTCAACCAATTTTAATTATTTTCTAATCAAAATCACACCCAAACTCTGTGTCAAAAAAAAATCACACCCAAACTCCATAACAAATCATTTCTAAGCTCACAAACATTAAATTACCACAAATATAGTTAAGTTCAAATCATCAACACTTACCCATAAACCATTATCATCATTCCCTTGCTTCTAAAGCCCTCCATTGTGCAACCCATCATTGTTTTAACCTCCAAAGCACAATCAAGATTAATACTTCTTAAAGCGAGGTATTATCCACGATCTACCTTTTTGGAAGCAAAAATTGGTTGGCAACCTTCATTTACATGGAGGAGTATACTTAAAGGTCGAGAGTTGCTTCAACAAGGCCTTCGATGGAGGGTTGGGGATGGTAGAAATATTCGAGTCTTTCAAGATAAATTGGTTCCCAAAATTGTTGATTTCACACCGCGTTCAGGACTTGAAGCTTTGCCGCATGACATGGTAGTGTCAGATTTAATTAATGGAGATGACGGCTGTTGGGATTATGATTCCATCATGGATTCCTTTGCTCCACATGAAGCAGAAGCCATCTTACAGATCCATTTAAGTTCTCGACAACCAAGGGATTTAATAATTTGGCAATTTGAGAATGATGGCCAATATACGACTAGAAGTGGCTACCGTTTCCTTCACAAACAACATGCAGAGGCCTCGATTGACTTAGAAGATGTTGATGCTGATCGAAGGATGCTTAGACAGATTTGGAGAGGTACAGTTCCACCAGAAGTTAGAGTATTCTCCTGGCGCTTGTTTCATGCTTCGTTGCCTGTGATGGATAATTTGTACTTGTGGGGTATGGATGTGGATCGTGTCTGCCCCTGATGCAAATCCGAAATTGAAACTTTTTTAGATGCTATTAAACAATGCTCTTTTGCTGCAGATGTTTGGTCCCATGTTTGGGAATTTTTTCTCCATGATGATTATATACCACATGATGAAGATCCATCGAGAGAGGAGGCTAATCTCGAACACAATCCAAATTGGTTTCGACTTAGCCTGGTTACGGCATGGGCGATATGGTTGCTCGGAATAGCTTTATCTTTGAAGAAAAAGAGAGTCGACCATTTGATATTGCCTTGTTTGCATTTTCCTATTCCAAAGAATGTGTGCGATGTCAAGCTACCACTAGGATTAAGCAGCCCAGCCCTCTTCCACGTTGGCAACCTCCACCGAATTCTTTGATAAAAATCAATTTTGATGGGGCGTTTCATGACACTGGTAGCTTGGGAGGTTATGGGATTGTAGCTAGAAATTCTTTAGGACTCCCACTTGGTGCTTGTGCAGGTCGAGTGAAGCATGTTTCGGATGCTGCTTTGGCTGAAACTCATGATATTCTTAGGGCTCTCTCTTGGGCAAAAGAAATGGGTTTCCGTTCTGTCATTATCGAGGGTGATGCTTTATGCATCATCCAGAAGCTTAATTCACCTCATGTTGATTTCTCTCCAATTGGTGTTCTCATTGAAGATGCCAAGTTTCTACAGAAATCTTTAGATTGTTGCTCTTTTCATTATGTTAATAAGCATGGCAATTTAATTGCTCATGAACTAGCTCGCTATGGATTATCATTAGATGAAGAATTTGTATGGATAGAGAACATGCCTTCTTGGCTTCATGCACCTCTACAATCTGATTGTACTTCTTCTTTATTGTAATGAAAGATCCGATTTTTACTCAAAAAATAAAAAAGATTAATACTTCTTACTTCAACATAAACCAAACTTAAAGGAGTAGAGATATACTCATTAACTTACCCAATTCACATGTATTCAATTCAACCCATAGCTTCTCATTCCAATCCTTGAAATGAATGTTTCATCCACTTCTCCTCAATTTCTTGGTGTCAATCGACTTAATACAATGAAAGTTTGGATTGGGTAAGGTTGCAAGTTGGATTGGGTAAGGATTTGATGAACAAATTTAGAGAGAGAGACTTTCGGTTAACTAGAGAGAGGAAATTGAAAAAATTCCACGGGGAAGAAGAAGAGAAATCAAATAAATGGGATCATTTTAGCATTTGGTATTACTGCCCTTAGCCCCAACTCTTTACCTATTTTTTTTCAATTTGGTCCTTTAGCTTCTCCATTTTCACTCAATTGGAGCCTTATTATTTCACACTTATTTTCTCAATTCTTTATTGGCTTTTATTTCAAACACCTAAATTTATTTTGGTCTCACAAACTGACTCAATTGGGTGCCGAGTGCGCCAAATCTGCCAAGTGATCCGCACAACGGTTGCCCTCCCGAAAAATGTGCCTAATATCCACAATCCAATTACTGTTAATGAGCTCCAAACTATCCCTGATCGGGGTGTAGCAAGGATGAGAGGCTATCACTACACTGCGTAAGAAGTGAACCACTACTTGAGCATCCAACTCAATGATTAGACGTTGTATCCCACGATCCCTAGCCAAAATAATACCTTTTTGAATACCCCAAAGTTCAGCTTCTAAACTGCCTGTAATACCAATATTCAATAAGAACCCAATCATCCAAATCCCCTCCGAGTTACTAATCAATCCTCTAGCTGAAGCATGCCCATCCTCAAAGCGACAGGAGCCATCTGTATTCAAAATACAAATACCACTAGTTGGGGGTTTGATCGAGCTCAAATTATGCATGTTTTTATAGCTATTTTTCTATACTTTTTACTATTTTTATATGTATTTTTACCCTATTTTGTTAGTATTTGTGTTTTTAGGTCTTGAAGACAAGAAAAGTAAAAACTTATTGTTTTTCACTCTTTTTGGAGCTATTTTAGTGACTTTTTACTCAACTATGGATTTAGTCATTTGGAATGAAGATTTGAAGATGCGAAGTTCGTGATTGAAGATATTTTGAAGATTTGAAGCCAATTGAAGAATTAATTCAAGAAGTAAAAATTGAAGATTTGGAGCTTATTTGCAAAGGATTGAAGCCAAGTCCAGAAGAAGCCCTGAAGTTGAGGATTTTTGGATAATTTATATGGGAATATACTCAGCCCATATAAACCTAGAATTGGAGTTAAAATCCCAATTTGTAGGCCTAATATCCAAAAGAATATCTAAATCCCGCAATAATCCCGCAGATTTGCGATATAAGCCCGGTTTCAGCGCAGTCTTCGTAGAAAGGCCATAACATTCTGCTCAAATGTCCGTTTTAAGCCCATGAGCAGCCGTTGGAAAGCTAACTCTGAGCTCTACAACTTTCTTTTAAAGTGCAAAGCCCAGATCTGTCATCTTCAAGCCCGAATTTGATGTCGGATTTCCTGCAAGATTCCAGAAAATTCCAGAATCCTCTTTTGGCTTGGATTCTACTCTAGGATGACACCTAATCCAACTTGGAGACCAAGTCATGGCTAAACCGTCCTACGCTATTCCTCCACTATAAATAGCCACCTCCTGTATCACAAATCACACATTAGACACACATCATAGATTTAGATAATTCTCTTTTTCTACCTTTCTTTAGTGTTTAGGTTTTTTCTCTAGTTTTAGAAGAGGGAGAATTCGACACCCTCTCTAGCCATAGAGGGGTGCGACGTCCCTAGGGTTTCAAGGGGGAGAAATCGTTCCTCCCTAGTCCTGTAAGTATTCTTATGCCTCTCATGGATTTTCCTAAGTCCATGAGTAGCTAAATCCTTAATACTTCTAATCCTTTGGTGAATTCAATCAATTGATTATGGTGAGATTTCTATACTTATAATTTTGTGTTAAGTTCTTGATGATAGTAGTCAAAACCCTAGAATAATTTTATGGTTCTGAATCTTATTTGAGTTATGTGGCCACTAACGATGTAAGAGGAAGGTCTATGGCTAGATCAAGCTTAGAATTAGTCACTCAAGTTTGATTGTATGTAGCAAATTAGGTTTGTTTAATCGCTGCTTAATGGGTATTTGTCTATCGGAGGGCGAGAAATTTCTCTTCGTATGGTTCTACTTTGTAGGCATGTCTGTAAAATTAATTAATCTTAATGCTTTGTTCTTAAGTGATCTTTAAGCCCTAAGAAAGTAATCGATTGTTGAAGGAATAAAAGGGATAACTGCAGCTTTAATCGGCCTCTTATCTAAAATACATGTTGGGAAACCTATATCAGTTGTCAGTCAAGAATAAGATGCTTAATTCACCTTTTAAGTCGATGATCCATAGTTAATCTGATTGAATCATACCATCGGAGAAGAAGTATGCTTTATAATTATTGTTTGCTTTATATTTTGTTTTAGATTTAGATTTAGATTTAATTTGCTTTGCTTTATTTTTTAGTTTAATTGTTTTCTTTATAATTAATTTCTTTAATCCCCCGTTTTCTAATTGATTTCTTTGGAAAATATTTTTCTTTATTTTTCTTTCCTTCATCACATAACCCTTCTCTGTGGGATTCGACCCCTACTTGCCCTAGCTATTCTAGTTAGTTATTGTGGGGATTATTTTTATGGTCATAGACGACACGATCATAAATTTTTGGCGCCGTTGCCGGGGAAGGGAATTGAATTGAGAGGAAATGAAGAGAGATTAGATCCAAGAATTAGTTTTTGTTTTTTCCGTTTTTTTCTAAAAAATAAAAAAAAGTTTTCCTTTTTCCGATTTTTCTAAAAAAAAAATTGCGATTTAAAACAAAAATTTAGGGTTTCCGTTTTAAAAAATATATATATATAATTTTTCTTTTCCGTTTTTCCTTTTTAAAATAAAAAAAATATTTTTATTTTCTGTTTCTGCTTTTTAAATTTTATTTAAGAACTGTTACTACTAATTTTTATTTTTAGTTTTGTTTGATTTTTATAGGAAGTTGCATGCCAAAGACAAGAAGTAGTGGTATTGAAGGTTTAGAATTCAATCCTGAACCTGAAAGAACACTAATTCAGAAGAAGAAAAAGACACAAAGCCGAGTACAAGAAGAGGAGACATCCAATTCGAGTTCTCAACCTAGTTCTCCTAGATCTGCTGTTTCAACATCGTCAGAAGACGCGGCTGAAGAAGAACAACCCAAAACTCTGAGAGAGTTAGCTGCACCAAACGTCAATGCCAAACGCTTAGCCATTCAATATCCAGATACTAATGGAAACTTTGAGATTAAATCTGGATTTATTCATATTTTACCCAAATTTCATGGTTTGCCTGGAGAAGAACCTCACCGACATCTAACTGATTTCCAGATTGCCTGTTCATCTACAAGTATTCAAGGTACCCTGAAGATCAATTCATGTTAAGAACCTTTCCGTTCACTCTTATGGACCGAGCAAAAGATTGGTTGTACCTTCTACCCACTGGTTCAATAACATCTTGGACGAGCCTTAAGAAGCTGTTATTGGAAAAGTACTTTCCTGCATACAAAGCATCAAGCATAAGGAAGGAGATTTGCGAATTAAGCAACGCCATGGAGAAACAATGCATGAATATTGGGAACGTTTCAAAACACTTTGTGCGAGCTGCCCCAATCACCAAATCAATGAACAGTTGCTGATCCAGTACTTCTACGAAGGATTACTACCGTTTGACAGATCTTCCATCGATTCTGCAAGTGGAGGAGCTTTCATAGACAAAACTCCTGCCGAAGCTTGGTCTTTAGTGGAAAATATGGTTGCAAACACTCAACCATTTGGATCTCGAGAAGACTATTCAAGAGAAGGCCCTACAAGAAGAATCAATGAAGTTTCTACCTATTCCACCTCATTGGAGCAACAACTTCAAGAGACGAATCAGCAAATCGCTTTTCTTACTGATTTGTTCCATGCGAATTTCTCAAGTGTGCCAAGGATTTGCCCTACTTTGGAAGACAACAAGCAAGGAGTCAATGCCGTGGGATTACAAGGAGTTTATCAAAGGAAGCCTGAACCTTATTGGAGACCTGAACAACCGAGTCCACAATATGGGAATCAAGGTAATTTTCAAGGAAGGCCGAATTTTCAAAGACCTAATTTTCAATCTTCACAAGCTGTCGAGTTACAACAAATCAAAGAAGCTATGGAGATGATGAGAAAACAAATAAGTCAATTAGCTAGTGATTTGAGTGATCTCAAGACACAAGGTCAACAAAGAATTCCATCACAACCAAAGTTACCTCCTAGAGAGAATGTCAGTGCAATTTCTTTAAGGAGTGGAAAAGAGTTGAAAGACCCTTATCCAAACCTTGCCGAACATCAACAAGAAGAAGGAGAGCCGATCTACACCAAAGAAAATTTACAAGTGCCTGCCGAAATCAAGATTGAAGATGAACCCAATAACAAAGGAGCTGCGCCGATTGAAGATTTCAACAAGGATGATGCCGCAACTCAACCCAAAGGAAAAGATTCCGAATTATGCAAAGTTTCTTAAGCAACTTTGTACCAATAAGAAGAGATTACAAGGTAAGGTAAGCGCTGGAGCTAATGTCTCTGCTGTGCTTCAAAAGAGTTTACCTCCTAAGTGCAAAGATCCAGGTACGTTTTCTATTACTTGTTCTATTGGAAGAAGTATTATAGAGAATGCGATGCTTGATCTTGGTGCTTCTTTAAGCGTGTGTAGACACCCATTTTGGTCTTATATCCTTTAATTAGGGTCACTCATTTTTATTTAATACAGTTTAAGGTAATTTAGATCATTTTCCAGTACATTGCGGGTGCTTTGACAATTAGTAGGATATTAGGACTGATTTGGCCGGCTTATTATGTTTCCTTATTTGGTTGCATTTAAAATGGCCAAAGTAAATAAAAAGGGTGTAGCTTTAATGATCATTAGTAATTTTATTCATTTCATGATGAATTGTTTTTCTTTTGGGTTTTGACCTTTATATGAGTTTGTGTTACCTTGGATTACCCTTAGATGGGCCTTGTTCATTTATTTGTTTTGATAGAACCCATTTGGGCCTTGGGCTTCATAATTACCCTTGGACTTAATATAACTTGAAAGTTTAAAATGCAAATTGATAGCAAATTATGATTGGAGAGAAATGCAAAGAATAATGATAATAATAGTACAAAAGTAGTATGGCTTAATACCGAATATGTATATAGATTACATGCAAGCAGGTTATAGACTAAATAAAGCTTAAGAGGTAATCACATGATTCCATTCTCCCTCTTTCCTCTCCATAATCAGTCAATTCCCAAAATCTTAAGTCTTCAATCCCCTGTAAAGCAGAATTCAGAGCAAGGTCAGTGGCAATTTAGCAAAAAGAAAGAGGCTTAATTAGTGCCAAAGACAGCTTAAGAATACTTATCTTTTTGGACATGGGGGACCAAGCTGGGATTGTCCCCTCGCC